>JBANCV010000073.1:0-95246 GCA_037040105.1 Amiota albilabris | reverse complement strand
TTGTCGGATTAGATATTTTTCCCCTTGGTCTCTGTATGCCCTCATCTCACCCCTTCCCGCCCCTTCCTTGGCATAGGTTTTAATGATTTCGTTCAAAAAAAAAAAAAAAAAAAAAAAAAACAAAGAAAAACTTTCGGTTCAGAGCTCAGAATCAGTATAAACAGAAGAGAGATTGTCAGTTCAGTCAGTCAGATACTTTATTGACGCGCAGATAGATGTTCGTAAGCGACCCGGCATATCATCAATCACTCGATTTTTGCTTGTTTTTTTCTTCTTCTTCTTTTTGTTATAAACAAATTTTAAATATTTAAAAGGTTATTTTGTTTATTTCTGTTTTGTTTCCCACAATTTTGTTGTTTTTTTTTTGTTTTTTGCAAAATTTTAAAAAAAATCACCATGAAATTTTATTTTTAAAACGAAAAGATGAACTTCATTATTTGATTTGATATAATTGTGTAAGTGTAAATATACATATGTATATAATATAATAAATTTTTTTTATTGTTTTCAGTGATACTTTTTTTTTTTTTTTGTTATCCGAACAACGAGGTAAAAATCTTCGAAAGATACTCATGACCCGTGTCATAAGTTATGTCGGATTCTATTAGTCTACCGACTAAAAATCCCCCTATCGCCTCAAATCCCGTTAATCCCGTTAATTCCTTCGTGATACTGAAAAAAATAATTTGAATAAATTGAAAAAATCCTTTAAATATTAAAAGAAAAGAAATTCATTTGATGGAATCCCAAATTATGGTAACAAATATCCGTAAAAAATTTCAAAATAAAATTATAATTTTTTTTTACAAGATTTTCAAATTATCCTGAAATCTTTTCTCAAAGTAAAGCTAAGAATCTTGAGCTTTTTTTAGTAGAAATCTTCTATCGAATGTAGTGTCTCTTTAATATTGCAAAAGTTCTTATTAAATAATTTTCATTTTCAAAATATTTTTACATATTTGAAATCATCTATAACATGTGCCATGTCACATGCAATAGTGGATATTCTATCATCTATTACCTTGGCATAAAATTTGTATGGAATTTGTAATGATTTTTCAAAATCTTCTGATTTAGTTTTGTTGCAATAGTTCCAATTGTGGTCCCGCTCCGCTCTCCCCTTATCTAGTTTTATACATATGATTCCAATGATTTCTAGTAAGATACTTTCATGACTTTTTTGAGCTGCATTTTAAAGAAATTTATAATATTTATTTTATAGAAAGTTTATCTGAACTAAACAAACTTATTTACTTATCAATTTATTTTATTTACAGGTATGTTTTGAATATCACGCTATATAACATTTATAAATATTTGTAAGTAAACAATTTGATTTTCTTTAGTTTAGTAAGTATGTATGTACATGTAGGCATGTATGTAAGTAAATATTTTATCTTAAAAAATAAAAAAGATTATTTAATATATGATTTAAAAAAAAAAAAAGGGAAGTAATTGATCTAACTTAAAAACGAGTTAAGCGCGTCGAAACCGGTTAAAGCTTGTTTCATTTAAGATACGAGTATCATACAATACTTTTGTGTAGTATGGTTAGGTCTTAAGTGACAAAATTGATACGAGATACTTTACTCATATATTTAGATACTTTTTTATTTCGACTTGACATATCTAAGCATACTAAACATTTATTATATAGATTTTGTATGAATTGATTCGTATAAACAGCAGCAAACAAAGTGGTATTCATAATACTCTCCTGTTCCGTGATAAGGAACATATGTTTTGTTCATAAGATCTAGTGTGATAGCATAATGATGTCGTCAAAGTTAAGATTACTTGCATCCGATCTAGTTTGCGATCATTTTACAATATCATATTGAACATTCTATTCTATTATATTCTAACATTAAAAACATAACAATAATCTTGAAATTAAATAAACTCGTAAAATGTATTTCATTGATCCAAATCGATATATCGAGGCGGCTGAAATAAATTATGTATTCGAGTTAAGGAAACTCATGTTTCCAATTATCAAAATTTTACGATATAAAAGAAAAATATTTGTATTTACAAATTCGATTTTATTCTTAAAAATAGTCTCCTTCAAGAATGATGCATGATACATTCATTCCAAAATAGGCCTTAGTTTCGGCAGTCATTTCTTTCCTAGAAAACGCAAATAGTTGCAGGGGTTATGGATGAACAAACAAACACAAATTTTAAAAAGCCATTGCAAATCTGCCTCAAACAAATTTAACAAAAAACTGATTTCCTTCCGCCCTCAAGCAGCCTTTCCTTCGGATCCTTCTCACCTCTGTTTCATCATACTTTTTCAGAAATTAAATTAAATTCTAAACTCAATAGACTGTACTAAAATAGATTTTCCTTTCATTCTGATGTTATTGCGTTTGTTGAAACATGCCTTCGGCCAGATGTCCTTAATTCTGAATTGTTTCACAACAATTACATTACCATTAGGAAAGATCGTACTGATCGTGTTGAGGGTGGAGTTCTGATTTCCGATAGATCATCTTATTCCACAGACTTTGTGATACGGGGAATTGTCTTGGTGGTGCAGCACATGTAGTATATGTATATTCTTGATCAGCTCGACGAAATCAGTTGAATTGGTCCTGTCCGTCCTTCTGTCTGTCTGGGTTTAAGCAAACTTGTCTCTCTGCCGATTCGGGACTCTAGCAGAGATAGTTTCTATACAAACCCAAATTCATGTTCTTATTATGAAACTTTTTTTTTTTTTGTGTTCAAACTGAAAATTTGTAAGTTAAAGATCCTAGGATTAATTGCTTGCATAGCTCCCTTACAAATATTGTGGTCTCACTATTGGAATGCATAAGTCAAATTAATAATATAGTTTTTCTGTATGCTCAATCCCAGGAGGAACGTAAGCAAAAACGTTTTTTAGTGGAAGATAACTTTCATCCTTGATTCCTTGGCAGGTGGGGGCATTTGTTTTTCTTCATTTCAGCACTCAAACAAATTGATTCCATAATGCTATACAATACGCGCTATTGATTGGTTATGCTTTCGGAAGTAACTTAAATATGTCCAAATTATTGTGTAATATAGGTAACACACTACTCCTTGAGGTCTTCAAGGTGTCAACTATCTTAGGCAACTTCATTTTACGATCTTTCAGAACTATTTTGTGGGAGTTTTCCGGAACAAGTGCAATCAGAGTTTTAATTAAGTATACCAGTCAAAAATAGTAGATTTTCCTAGCATTACTATTTGACATCAATAACATTTTCTCCATCAGGAAGCAATGAAATTCACGAGATTTTTTTTTATCCATTGTTTTGAAAAGTATAAATTTGGGTCATAACTAAAACCATTATAACCAGTAAACTAATAGTCATACCACGTATTGCTTGAAGGTTCATACTAACCAAAAATCATGTGAGTCTGTCAACAGTGTTGCCATAAATGTATCAGTTCTGGCATGACGGATCATGATAACTGCAACAAATGATCTATACCTGATGCACGTTTCTATCAGCCTTAAAGTATTCAAATTGCCGCTGCTAAAACAAATGTATAATTCGAGTTAAGATGTTGTAACTCAGTTTACTAACTTGTAACTTTCATTTAAATGGTGCCCTAATAATCAGATCACTTGCGCCTATTAAATTAATTGATATTAACCAATTCATATGTATAAAATTTATTTTATAATAGCAAAAATTTAAGTGTTAGATACCTGAAAAAAAACCCCAGACGAACAGATTCGATTCTCTTGTCAATCCCTGTAGTATGAATCACTAGTCCAAAATTGGTTCGTGGCTAATCCCTTTGGAACCAGCACTAGTTACATTTCCATTCTCTTTTACATGTATTCAACTGTTGAATTTAACATGGCGATGTCATTGTAAGGGGTCAATTGCCACCGACTGCATTGCTGGTCACCAGACAGGCACCAGTGTTCATGGTTCGGTTCAGCATTACTTTTCACCAGTGAATTTACTAACCACCACTAAAACATTAATTTTCATTATGAGTTTACCAACCACAAGGTAATAAGAAAAGGAACTAGTAAGTTACAATCGAAATGGGTACTATTGCCACCAAGCATACTGCACGGAATGTAATACATTCATATGTTCGAGTATTATGAATATAAATATATACATAAAGGTCTTGGGTCTCTGATGCACGATTCTAAAAGACTATCACTCAAGTATAAACTTATTCTTTAAGATTAGATATTTCCATGACTTATTAAAAAACAGAAGCTTTCTTTTATGTACATAAGTATGCATATAGATTAATTGATATGCTGATGATAAATGATGATAAATTATTATGGAAAATAAAGAATCTATTCTAGATGTAAGGGAAAAATTTATTTACTAGTTTCTTTATACAATATTTCAATTTTGAATTATGCAAAGAAAATAAACAAAAAATGAAATAGAAAATATTACAATAATTTCGGTATAATATTTTGAAATGATTATTGAATCCATTAAATCATTTATTATCTTCAAGAAAAATACAAAATGTTTTTGTATTTAGTTCTGAAATCTTTTGAACTTTTAACTAAAGATTTTTGTTTTTGCAAATATTATTACAGAAATACGGAAGAAGAATCTTAAGTTAAACTGACGTCAGTCATTGCCAAAATGACGACGTCGTCGTCAACTATAAACACCATTAAAACAAAAAGTAAAAAATAAATTTAAAAAAAAAAAAAATTTCATTTTAACAAAAACAATTAAATTTAAACAAGATTAATAGCATGGTAGAGAGAGAGAGAGAGAGCCAGCGAGTACGAGAATAGAAGAGAGAGAGAGAGTGATTGGAAAAAGAACAAATATGAGCATACAATTTTTTAAAAACAAACAATTCGTAGAGAGCTCAAATCTATTTCAGTCTGATTGTATATAGGTTCTGAATTAACACCCTTCCTTTATTATATTGTCAGTGATTAGTGGGTTAATTTCTGATTAGGAAGAAATTTAAATAAAATAGATTTTCGCATATATTTGATTTAAAATTAATAGTATAGAGTATAAAAAATTCATCGACATTGATGATCAAACATATTACCTGCATTTTTATGGCAAAGTACTTTAATAGTGCTAGAAGCGTCTTCTCACTCTCTTGAGATATTCCAATATATCTTGCTTGAAGAAGTATATCTAATAAGAATTTGAATGTGTGTTTGAATGGGAAGTACCTCTCCTAGAAGTCTGATTCGGCAGATCTTTAGCTCAAAACTTGAGGGATTAGCTTTCATAAAATCAAACAAATAGATGGATATCGAGCTGATAAATAATATAAGAATATATTTTATGGAGTTTCCGATATATCCTTCAGTCTGTTGAAGAGTATCACTACATATAATTATTATATGCTTTGGCTTAATATTTATCGGACGATCACTGGCCTTCGTTGTTTCAGACAATCCTCAGCTTTTCCAAAGTTTTAAGTTTTTAAATGATAGACATTCCATCGGCGTAAGTTTTTTCTTCAACAATCCATCGTCGGGCATCTCTTTTTTTTTATATTCTTCTTATTTCTTAAACTTCAGTTCTCTTATATTGCTCTTCATTCCAGGGAATTATTTATGGGATTTTTGATTTAATACTCCATTTAAATTAATGTGATGTCTTAACCTAGTATGGATGATTGTTGATTTATATGTTTCATCTACAATAGTATCGATTGTTTTAGGCGACGGGATTAAAAGATCATCCATAGAAAGTGGACTAAGTAAACTAATATAAAAGTATATGAAATATCGATTAGATTGTTTCAACTTCCCATAGAATTTAATACCAATATCAATTTTATAGGGTATTAAAGGTTTCTCCATTATATTAATACATAAACATACACTGCTGGACAAAGAAATAGGTGTCAGCATTAATATTGATAGAATACAAAAAGAAAAAAAAAGAAAATTTCGCACAATCAAAATAGTATTTTGTTTGTGGAGTTGTTTTTAGAGAAAACTCATTTCTTATTTCTATGTTAAGTCTTGCATTGAGAAAAGTAAGCTATTGAATATCTAATAATTAGATGGGTCGCGGACATAACTGTAATGTAAGAGAAAGCAGACTTCTACAAGATCTTCGAAAACGAAAAAAAAAAGTCTGCAATAACCATTGTTTTCAAAGGGTCAAAGTTGATACCAAGCGAATTTGGGAGTAACCACCGATGTTTTTAAGAGTGAAACTACCAAGATTAAAAATTTTAGGATGAAAAAAAAATTTCTACTTACGCATAAGAATTGCCATGGGGGTCAAAAAAATGGAATAATATTCTTTGGAGTGATGAAATGAAAATGAATTTCTTTCGAAATGATTCGGAAAGGAACATTAGTCATCCAAAAAGCAATCCCATATACGAGGGCGGTTCATTAAGTACCCGTGTTTTTTCAAAAAAGTTTTTTATTTTTCAAAGATACAATTCTCTCAACGTTCCTGCCGTTTTTTTAACCCCTCCAAAAAATAGGATTTGTCGAACTCTCCAAAATACGCCTATGTCTCGGTGATGACTTCCTCGTTTGAGCTAAATTTTTTTTCCCGCGAGCCATTTCTTCATGTTAAGGAACAAGAAAAAGTCGCAGTGTGCCTGTGCGGGTGAAACGGGGGGTGCGGCAGCGATTCATAACGCAATTGATGCAGTTTGGCGGAGACAACACCAGATGGATGTGCTGGTGTGTTATCGTGATGGAACAACACCTTTCTTCGCCAAATGCGACCGTGTCTCCTTTAATTTTTTGTCGAAGCGGTTCAATAACTCACTGCAGTATTGTCCAGTGATCGTTCTTCTTTTTTCTAAAAAAAAACCCATGAGGATGACGCCCTTCGCATCCCAAAAAATTGTCGCCATGACCTTACCGGCCGATGGGTCCGTAGTTAAGAGCCGCATCCGCTTGTTGTCCAGCATGAGCAATCGCGGTACCGATCAGGCCGACAATTTTTTCATCGCCAACTTATCATGTAAAATATTAATTGCCGTTCAGATCGACACACCTACGGCCTTTGCTACTTCGCGCACTTTCGTTCGTTGATCAGCGAGAATCATGTTGTGGACTTTTTCAATGGCTTCCTCGGTAACCACGTCTGCCGGGCGTCCGGGTCGCTCCTCATCAAAAAAGGATGTTCGCCCACGTTAAATTCGTTGAACCAATATCTAACTGTGGTCATAGATGGTGACGTGTCCCCATAAACAGCATCCAACTTTGCTTTTACCTCCTTGCATTTTTTCCCATCCAAGAACAAAAAGCGAATTACTGAACGAAATTGCTCTTTTTCCATCTTACCAAAAATCACGAAAGACGTCTGATTCTGATGGCTGCCAAATCGAAACTAACCAATCAATCAGTCTGATAGATGGTAGCACACGATGATAATACTAACTTCACTCAGGAACGTCCTCTATCTGCAAACACGGGTACTTAATGAACCGCCATCGTATACACATATATTCACAAAAAGAATCAGTTTAATATGATGGTAGCAATGTGTTATGATCTTTTTTGTGGCAAGAGGTAGTGACGAAATATCGGTTTCAATAAATGCCATATCATATGCAGAGGAAAATTTGCCCTTTTGAGGAAATTTCACAAAGACAACGCTCCAAAACCATCATCGAAGTTGGTGAACGCATGGTTTCGAGAGGATAATATATGTTTTGTTTTCGGAAAGAAAATATTGAAAGCCTGCCGATCTAACACTGAGACTTTAACCACGCTTAAACCTATGTCCTACTAGCCCCCCGGAACTGTCGCTAGATATTTCTTCACAAGTCAATAATGTGAAAACCTTTGGTATGAATTAAGTGACAAGTTTCCAAGGAGAATTACAAAAACAAATCACAATTATTGAAAAGTATCCAAGAAGCAATATACTTATTATAAGAATACAATATAATATCCCTTGTCGTAAGTAAATAGCAAATACGTCCAAAAGAATTGAAGCAGTTATTGAGAGTAATGCCAGATATACGGGCTATTGCGTCAGTCGTAACTATTTCTTTGTCCAGTAGTATATGTACAATCAATCATGCACAACAATAAAAATTATAAAATAACATTAATTTTTGTTTTTAAAATTACTCTTTATTTCACTTTTATAATTGAAAATTGTTTATTTGTTTTTCAATTTGTTTATATGCGAATGCGATAAGGAGTAGGGCTCATGTCGGTAGTATGTTATTACTTAATACTATATACATATGTACATATATACGTCTGCATTCACATTGAACTTTTGGTAGACTTGGCAAAAAAAAAAAAAAGTAACAGATAAAAAGCAAAAAATTGTATTTAAAAAAAAAAAAACAGTGGTAAAGCAAGCAATAAAGGTGATGGCACAAGAAATGCAATTAACTCACGGTTACACAATTAAACTCAACTTGTGTCACGGTTAGGCCAAAGTTTATTAACCCGAATTGAATTGCAGCAAGTGTTGAACGTCTAACTTACAAAACTGAAACTATAATAAAGTAAACATGATTAACATTCGGTTTCACCGAATATAAATATACCTTTTTTACCCAACTGAATAAGCATATCTGACGTATCATAATAAAATAAATGTTAGAAAACAAAACACTCAAATTTTATAAGATTCATTGGGATTATTATAACATCATAGGATGTTCCTTTACTTCAATTTGTAATAAGTTTCTCTATCTAAAGAATTTCATTCAATGAGCTCCTAATAAAGCTTTCCCTTGACTAGGTCACAATCTACAAAAAGGTCACAAAGAAATATACGAGATAGTTGCCTAGACCTAAAAAGACATACCTATAGCGACTTTTACCATAGAAGTCGAAACACTAAATTGAATAACTTACAACAATTCGCTAATAATTGAAACAATTTCATTATTTTTTTATTTTGTAAAAAGAAATTAGACATATATTTGGATAGATCTAATGAAAGTAAATGGTTTGGAGCGTATAACTATGTAATCCATTTGATCCAATAAATACATAAAATGCGAGAAGATAAGAAGAGAGTCTTTTGCATCATAAATATAAATGGTTTCTCTTCAGGAAATTGTTCATTACTTCCTAGACATTTTATAGAGTCTATAATATATTTTTGGCGTTGCAAATACCATGACAAAGTGATAGTACCATCCATTTAATTATACAAATATGTACAGCAAAAGAAAGAAAAAGAAAAAATCACCCCAGCTTGACTTAACAGACTTGTAACGATGTATGTATGTGCAAGTGATGTGAAGGTTGGTTTTCGCATAACGCAAATCGCATTAGGGTAGCCCAACCGTACAGAACCGGATCGGTCGTCTCTTTCGGACTCTTTTAAACCTGCACTGCATTCGATGGATGAATGGATTGGTTTGGTAGATGGACGGACGGATGGATAGATGGATGAATGAATGGATGAATGGATGAATGGATGAATGGATGAATGGATGAATGTATGAATGAATGAATGAATGAATAGATGGATGGATGGATGGATGGATGGCATGTTGACCGTCATGGGTTTTGGTTGACTAAGCGACGATGACGGCGCCACATTTCATAGTATTATTGCATGTTGCAATCATTTCCATCTTTGCCAGTCAAAGGCTTATTTATAGACATACATATATGGTATATAACTTGTACATGTATTCATTCATTCACTTAACCCAAAGGGGGTTGCTTTGTGGGTACTAGAGAATCTATTTATTCTTTTATTCCTTTAAATATGTTCAACTTGAATTAATTGTTGATTGTTGACTTTTCGTTAGTTTTGTTGCTGCTGCTGTCAGTTGACTCTAAGCCAATTACGAAAGGCATTTAACATACACATAGTGGCTAGTGGATTTAGTTAAGTAAGTAGTATATACATATATGTGCATAAAGTGCGTCTTTGATAAGCAAAACAAAATACTTATATTATCCAAGCATGACTAAAAAACCAAGAAATATTCAAGTAATACAAATATCCATAGTTCACAGCTCACAGTTCTAAGTTAAAAAAGTAGCGTGGGCACATGAATGATGATGATAGTGATGATAATAATGATGGAGTGTGAGTATAAATTTAGCACTGGCCTGAAATAAACGGAAATGTGACATTAAATTGCATTAAATTTATAAACATTAATAGATACTTACTATTTGTGCACACTCACGAGCATCCATGAGAAATACCGGCTGGGAATGGAACTCATACATATGTGTTTGTCAGACTTTGTATTGGGTGGGTCATCATCTGATCATCTGATAACTGTGCGAGAGTTTGAGTGTGTGTTTGCAAATACAAAGTTTAATGTCTCTCATAAAATATTTAAAAATGTTTTAGTAGCCACCTAGATCCAGCAATCAACCATTAATTTTTAACACATTGCACCAATGCCATCATCTCTTGAATTATTCACAATGAAAGTGTATTTTTTATTTGTCTTTCTAACTTAGTTCAAGGACTAAAGGTGATGTAAAATTAGTTGGTTAAGTGTAATCAACCAGACAAACTGGAAAGCGTACAAATATTAAATAAAATACAAACAATCATTATTCATTCATTCATTCATGATTTTTACAATTGATGACTGATTTTCTACTAAAAGAATAGAATAATAGAAAATGATTGTACACCTGGCGTTCTGGTAACTATTTATACAATTGCATTTATACCCTTCACGCAGTGGATAAAAATATAAATAATTAGTTTGTCATAAAATTTGTAACACACAGAAAACACAAGACAAGCAGACCCCATATATTATATAAGTAAATTCTTGTTAATCAGCTCACTCAGGTGAGTTGATTTAGTTATGTCCATCTCTCCTTTTCTCCTTTTGAACGACTATATGAATGCAAATTAGTCCTTCAGTTTTTGTGCTAGAGAGCTGAAAACTTTTTTACCAACCATTTAAATTTCAAAATCATAGAATTACTGGATCGCATAGCTTCCATACAAATATTGCGGTCTCAATGTTGAAATGTAATATGTAGACTGGCTCTACTCTAAACAAAAGTCAAATCTATAATGTAATGAACGTTGGCAAAAAGGTTTTCTAGGGGAAGAGATCGTGAAGAGCATTCATTACATATCCGAAAATAACTTTATTTATTACTTTGTCATAGACAAGTCTATATTTTTTTTTTACTATTCTAAGTTGTATTATGATTTTAGTTGATTAGCAAACAGATCAATAGTTACAGATGTATTCAATTCCCATGCCCATCGTCGATATGAGATGAATGTTGTTAATCATTCAAAATTTCAAACAAATTGAAAATACTGAAAATGGCAAAAGCATCAATATTCTCGAATTGCATATGTTTATGCACATATGATATATAAAAAATGAACTTAACTTAATCAAAACCAATGTACATATTAATATGCTATCTAATAAATTAAAAATCAATTGGATTGTATGCTGATGGCATTAATATACAATTTATTTAAGTATATGTTTTCCATTAAAATTATGCTAACAAGTAAGTTACAGAAATATCTGTAATTGATCCATGTATGCTGACAGATTAGTAACAACGTATAAAAATATATGTAACAATAAAAAATATAAACAAACATGAGAATAACAAAAATCTGGCATACATGGAAATTACAGAATTATTACTTTTTTTTCTCTTATCGTTCCACAAGTAGTAGTTCATATTGCCAAGAAGATCATCATCGACATCAATATATTTTAGTTAAATACCAACATTTTTTTTTTAGTGTTCTCCAGAAACTCCGTTTATGTTTTTTTTTTGTTTTTTTTTTATATATATTCCGAATCAAGAATCTTTCGAATTTGTTATATTGATGTCGATGATCAATTCAGAAAAAAATAATGAAGTTGTTTGCCAGTATTTAGTAATAAGAACCTTGCAATAAATTATATAGAATATATGCTTCATTTTTTTTTTTAATCCAGAGGTATCTTGCAGCAATCTTCTGGATAATTTTTGGTACTTATTTAGGTAACGACGATGAATTCAGCAAAAAATTATAAAGATGTTAGCCAGTCAGTATTTGTAATAAGAATCTTTGAATCGTTGAATGTTTTAGAAAATATATTAAATATTTTTTTTTTTTTAATCCAGAAGTATCTTGTAGCAATATTCTGGATAATTTTTGGTGCTTATTTAGGTAACGACGATGAATTCAGCAAAAAATTATAAAGTTGTTAGCCAGTATTTGTAATAAGAATCTTGCGATGAATGATTCATTTTTTTTAAATCCAGAAATATCTTGTAGCAATCTCCTGGATAGTTTTTGTTATTTATTTTTTTAACGACGACCGATTCAGAAATAATCATAAAATTGTTAGCTGAAGCTGTGTATTTTGTATTTGGAGCCCGTCTTTGTCATCATCTCTATCCATAATAGATCATTACTTCAACAAACCAGAACAGAATTGAACTGTTAACCAAGGAGAGTTAGTTAACAATCCAAAATTTCTTTCATATATGCTGAAGATTGATGCAGAAATTTTAATTTAACACAGTGCAGCTGATAGAAGATAGAAGAGTGGAGTAACTACTGAAAATTGAAAAAAAAAAGAAAGTTTAAGTACAATAATAAGTTATCTTCAATTCTGATTACCAACCAAGAAAAATACTAGATTTGATAACCATTTCCAGCATTCACAACTGACACAAGACTTCTCGGTTTTTTTTTTTTTATATTTTGAATGCGATCCACGGAGAATAAAAAAAAAGAAATCGGATCGAGAAGGGTTTCGAAAGTTGTAAAAAATATAATTAATGTGAAACGCCTCGTTCTCAGATTCCTGGTGGAATGCATTCTTGAATTCATCCAACTTGGTCGTATAATTATTGATGAAAAAGGACATGCAAATGTGTCCAACTAGTGCGTAAGTTCCTTGAAAATAGAATAGGAAATCCGAATGCGGATGTTTTTAAGGGCGGAAAGTTAGGATAAAAGTAAAAACACTCCGTCTTCGGGATTCCTTGAGTAACATCATATTATTGCCATCTTTTTTGCACATTTTAATGTCCCGATAGTTGTACGTAATAGACCAATTCCGGCGAAAGATTCTAGATATAAATCATGTCACTCCGTGGTGTTCAGATTAGAGGTAGAGCAATATTAAATCTGAACCTATCTCCCTCGAGAATTGTGGAAGACTTGAAACATGAAAAATCTAGACAGATTTGTGTCTATCGGGGCTGACCTTTCCTAAAAAAAAAATTATATATATTGTTTATATATACCTTTGTTGGTGATCATTATACTTACATGACAAAAATTAACATTTTAAAAGCAAAACGGCGGATGGAAACATTGCAATAATTATACGACCAAGAAATCTCGAAACAATTCTTCATTTTGAATTTAAATAAACAGTGAATTTTGATGTCTGGATATGTCAAATGAGATTCTGAAATTAAAGAAATATAAGCAATTAAGTGGCCCCGATATAATGGGGAAATTAATGGAGCAGCAGCACATACTTACTATCGAAGGAGAGAAATAAAAAAAAAAATATAATGGATTATCACTTCAAATTTATAAGAATCGGCACGTCTTTCTGAATCTGCTATTGCGTTATTACCTAAAAATAAATAAATTATATAGAATTTTTTGTTTAAGAATTCGCTTACAATATTAGTAAATATTAAAGCTAAGGTAAATAAAAGCTTTTTACCTTTGGAAAAATTTAGAATAAATTGGGGATTTAGGTCTATGAGTGGGAGCGAATGAAGTATGTTGTATAGTAGATTTTATTCAATTAACCCTAAAAACAATAAAAATAAAAAAAAGAATATATATATATTAGAGAATTTATTTACTTGAACAAGTGCATGGAACCTACCAGTAAAACATAGTTTCCAAACATAGCAGAAATAATTCTACATACAATGTACAGAACATAAAACAAGGATTAGGAATTTGTAACTGATTTGTAAAATTGCTGTAACGTAAAAAGTTAGAGATAAGATGATATAAGCTGAATGGATTTTCAATTGTTATTCTACTATGTTTTATTTATAGTTTTATTATATTTTAAGGATCTGATAACTAAAATTTACTCGTACAATAAGTAGAAGATATGTTAACTTCGATATTACCGAAGATTTCATCTTTTTTTGTCAATATAAAAACTCCAAAGCTCACATTATATCCTAGCGCTACTGAAGATCTTCCCTCTACATACAGAAATAACAATATTTAAATGACACCTACATACATACATATATTTTTTTGGGAGCTATATCTTCAACATCCGATAGATCGATTCAATTTTATTGTATGTTTCATAAATTATTATAGAGAAATTAATGTTCAAGAAAGCATTTTGAAAACCGATGTTATTTTAATTTTTATATGAGGACTAAATAAATCTCTATGTACTCAAATATTATTTCTGTGTGGTTATACGTCGTTTGTTATATTTGCTTATATACCCAATATTCAATTAAACTAGTTATAAAAACTCGAGATACTTATGTAATTTGAGCTGAGTGAATATTGAACCAAAAATTATGGAGCCAATTCTAACAAATCTAATTCCCAGATTTTGCTAACACTTCATTTATTGTTTGTTTTTTTTTTTTTAACTATTAAGGAGATGGGCAGGCTTTTGATTAGTATTTAAATATATGCTTTTAAATAAAAGCCTAACATAATACAACATTAAGAGATTATCAGACAAAACTTAAATAATTACATTACCATTTACTACTACTTACTTATTGCCGTGGCTTGAGCTTGAGGAGCTCGCGCTACTTAAACTTGCTGATGATGGCGATTCAACGATAGTTGATAAACGTGGTGCATTGATGAACGCTGGCGGAACCATATGTAGATGACTAAGAGGAATCGATAAGGAACGTGGTTTTAGCTGCTGATTCTCATTACGGCATCTATTGCTACTGCCCTCTTCAGTAATAACACCATTACCATTGTCATTACCAATCCCTTCAGTGCAGGGGGGTTTTCCGGTAGATTCCTTTTGCATTGGCTTCTCACTTCTGAATTTAAGGCTGCTCCCCTCTTCATCAATAACACTATTGTTATTACCATTGACATTACCAATCCCTAGAGTGAAGAGGGATTTTGCGGTACATTCTTTTTGCATCGGCCTCTCACTATTAAATTTATGGCTGATCCCCTCTTCAGTAACAACACTATTGTGATTGCCATTGACATTACCAATCCCTAGAGTGAAGAGGGATTTTGCGATACATTCTTTTTGCAGCGGCCTCTCACTATTAAATTTATGGCTGATCTCCTCTTCAGTAATAGCACTATTGTTATTACCATTGACATTACCAATCCCTAGAGTGAATAGGGATTTCACGGTACATTCTTTTTGAAGCGGCTTTTCACTACTGAATTTATGGCTGCTCCCCTCTTCATTAATAACACTATTGTTATTGCCATTAACAATACCAGTCCCTAGAGTGAAGGGGGATTTTGCGGTACATTCTTTTTGCATCGGCTTCTCATTACTGAATTTATGGCTGCTCCCCTCTTCAGTAACAAGACTATTGTTAATACCATTGCCATTGCCACGAATAATGATATTATCACCAGCTCCACATTCAACGACAGCTTCATTGACCAAACCAGAGTTGCCTTCACTTATCCCACCACCGTTAACAGAAACAATGTCCGCGATGTTAACCGTTCTTGCTAATGTTGACGGTGGTTCTACATTTTTGGCAATTTGTGCTTGCAACTCATTAATGCGCTCAGCCCTAAGCGCACCAATATCCTCAAGATGTGTAATTTTTTTAAGGGCAGCTTCAAGCATTTCGTCTTTTTCTTTTAGCTGACGATTAACATCTTCATACATAGAGAAGAGAATCATCTTTTGCGGCGCTTGGACGATTCCGTCTCCAACTTGCTTGTTAACCACTACAATCTTAACATCATCGTTCTCTTTCCAGATGGCTTGTTGTCGCTCTGATGCTGCGCGCTCCTCCGCTAGCTTTGCTTTTTTCTCGGCACGACTGATCTCAAGAAAAAGCAATTCTATTGCACCACTTACGAAATCTGTTACAGACTCTATCATCTCCCGACTCAGTGAAATGCCAATTTTCTCCAATACTTTAAAGTTAAATGTTTCCCAATTTTGTCTTTTGAGGTGTACACCATTTTTCTTTGGATAGTTATTCATATCAATCAATTTGGGAAAATTGGCTTTCAGGATACTCGCCAAGGGGTACACATCTGAAAATTGGCGACGTAAACGATTCGCGTTCTTGTCATTTATATTGTTTTTGATTTCCCATTCCTTGACTTCATCCCATTCCTCTGCACTGAGTCTCTTAAACTTGACAATCTTCATATCGAAATATTTTATTCACAGAACTGGCTTGATCAGGAGCTTTATTATCGAATTAAATTGAAAGTTGATGTGATGTTAGCGCTTATGTGAAATAATTCTGTTTCAAATCCTTTCTCCTTGATGGTTTTCTAAAAAGGAAAATAAAAATAATTTTTATTTAGTATTTATCAATAATAATAAATAATTTCTACAAGATTTTACTTTTGGAGGTCACTTGGCATAGAAAGGAGAATTCCGTTAACTAGTTTTTACATATTTTACCACCATCACATGAAATTATACCCACAAAGGAGGTCCAGTGCTATTAATATGTTTTAAAATTGAAAAACAATTTCCTAAGACACTTAATCCAACCTAACTGACATAAGACTTATTCAAGTTTATGTGGCTATTCTTTTTCTTCAATTTACAATATATTACTACGTTTCTACATTTTATTTGGTCATCTATAATTTTCCAATGTCACAACGGCTGTAGTCTCGGTGGGATCACCATTGCCCAATCAATGATTGTGAAGTATCTAGAACCCATTCTTGATTAAAGGCTCACTTTCGATCAGAACATCACATAAGTGTTACTAAGCTGCAGGCAGGCTTCACTGGTTACTCAAAGGAAGAAGCTTACTCCTCTCGTGAATAAGCTTCCAGTCTACGCCCAAATTATTGTCCATGTATAGAGTTACGACATCCAGATAGATTGACAGGATGCCCCATGGTATGTTAGTTCCTAACCAAAAAAAAAAAAAAAACAGTACGAAGGGTGTCTTCGACTATGCCGAAGAACTAATACTCTTCACGCATACAATAGAAAACGTTTATAATATGGGAGCTATGCGATCTTGAATTTACATGGTTGATGAATATGCATCAGAAACATATTGTGTCCAAATTTCAGTTTGATGGCACAAAAAACAAAAAGGTTTTTTAAAAAGAATATGAATTTGAGTGGGGGGGGCTTGTATGGAAGGTACCCTTCATGGTAGTCCGGGGGTCAAACACTTCCAGTTTTCAAATTTAATTTCGTTGGAGACCTAAATACAAAATTTTTCTATTAAGTACATTAAATTAACTTTGTGGTTTGTATGGGAGACACCTCTCCTAGTGGTTCGATTCGGCCGATTCCGACAAATGCGATGCGTATGGCAAAAAGAAAGCTTCGCGCTATCAAGCTCAAAAACTGACTACTTTGCATACATACAGACAGACAGACGGCTAGATCAACACGTCTCGTAGAGCTGATTAAGAATGTGTGTACTTTATGGGGTCTTCGATATCTCCATCTGTGCATTACAAACTGCATGACAAACTTAAAATACTTAAATTCACTAATTGAAGAGTATAAAAAAAAGAAGAATCTAGAAGTATAAAATTTGTCCAATTCTCTTAAAATTCAGAATCTGCAAATGCATAATAAGATTCCACATTGAAAAAAAAAAAATTATGCACTTTAGGCAAGAAAAAAAAAAAAAAAAGTAAAAATATTTCATACCTTTCAGAATTACAGATTGAATTGAATGCACCGCTTTTAACACTTTTAATCTCCTTCGAATATTCACTACTATAATCACCGAAACGATTTCTCGCACCACTTTTCTGTAAGAAAAAAAAAAAATTATTTTATATTTTTTCTCTGCCGGAACGATGTGATACTAATAATATTTTTAATGTTCTAATTCTAAAAGGCTTCAATTTTCAATGCCTACTTGTTTTGTAAATGAATTTATCAGGTTGCCAAGTTTTTTTTTTTTATAAAAAAAAAAAAAAAAAAAAAGAAAAGAAACAACCCTAATATTTTTGGTGGCAACAATGCTTAAGCAAGCTATGAAAATTGTGTTGCGCTAATTAATTTTCTATTGAAAAAAATTGAATTGCATCAATTTGTATGAAGCAAACTTCACAGCCTCAACTTTTCACGCTGTTACCTCTCCCGGGACAATGTGTGTTGCAATAATAATGATATTTGTATAAAGTTCTCAACTGACAAACAGCAGAGAGAAGAGTTGAATCGCAGTAACATTTGCTGGAGATGCGGACAGGAGCGTCATTATGCGGCTCAATGCAAAAATGACCCAAAATATGAGCTATTCAGTGGAGACTATGCGGCCGTCTTGTAGTGACATGTCTTTATTCTGTTTGCCCTCTTCGTTCCATTTTTTATTTCTCGTCGCTCAGCTACACTGTTAATAATTCTCGTTAATCGCACTAATATAATTGGGGCGCAAATTAACATGTATTCCTCCAATGTGACCCAGGGAAATGAAAATGTTGGAGACACACACCCCCGCATTAAACCATTAACCAAATCTATAAATGCATTGAATTTGAATAAAATTTTAGATTGAATGACACCCCTTAAAAGGCGGTAAACAGAAAACAGACAAAAAAAAAATTCTAGCAGTATAAAGTACAATTTTTCCTACTTCACTTAGAATTTATAGTCACAAATGCATTTACATACATGCATACATATATAGTCGGCAAATGAATTCCAAAAAAAAAAATTGTAATGTATTTTACACAAGAAAAAAAAAAGCAATAGCAGAAATATTACTTACCTTTTCCAAGAATTATGTTGTGAAGAAATGCAAAAAGGAATTGCAGATTGAATGCACCGCTTTTCACACTTAAAATCCCTCAATATATGCAGATATAATCACCAAAACGATTTCCCTTAGAATAAAGATTACGACGTACCACTTTACTGGAAGAAAAAAAAAAAAATATTTTATATTGTTTCTCTGCCGGAACGATGTGATACTAAAAATATTTTTAATGTTCTAATTCTAAAAAGCTTCAATTTTCAATGCCTACTTGTTTTGAAAAAGTATTTCTCTGGTTGCCAAGTTTTTGGAAAAAAAAAACCTTAATATTTTTGGTGGCAACAATGCTTAAGTATACTATATAAATTGTGTTGCGCAAATAAATTTGTTATCGGAAGTTGAATTGCATCAACTCATATGAAGCAAATGGCACATCCTCGTCGACGAGTGTTGAGCAATTTTCAACTATTCACGTTGTGCGCAAATAAACGGTGTTGGGAATGTAAAAAAACTGTTTTGTGATGCAAAAACAGCTGTTTTCTGTTTACAAACGGAAGTGTAAAGCATCTAAAGCCTTCTTTAACAATGGGTGATATGTATTTGTACTTTTATAATTAAGTATACACAATTGTAATAATAATAATAATAAAAAGTAACTACAATACATTGAGATCTAATGTAATGCCGTTCTGAGAACACATTGATTCTAAAAGAACTATGGAATTGGTAACCATACCATACAAAACAAGTTGTCTATTCTCAATGTCATTTTGAGTGGTCACTGCACACTCAGTTACATCTTGAATAAGATGAGACTCTAATTTGCAGATGCTGCAAGGAATTCAATATATGAATACTAGCGAGACTCCGCAATCATAATAGACAATAGTATATCTTTCCAAATAATTTAATCCCCATAAGTGACTGGTATCGTGTCTTTACAGCAAGTATCCAATCATTTTTCTGTTATTAAAACATTAACCACTTTTATGAACATACTTTTAACCACACTTATGCATAAAAACTTAGTCTTCTAGAAATGTTAAAAACAAATATTAACACGGGGTAACGACTACGTATCTCCGAAGATATATCTCCGCCGCTCTACAAACAGCATATCACCGCAAAAAACACCACATCTTCTAAAGCTTTCAAATAACTTTGATTAAAAATGATGAACAATCTTGGCACGAATATTACCACTAACCCGATTTCCCTCATCAAAGTGAAGAGTAAAAGAAACAATTTCTAGCAGTATTAAGTTATATTTTTGCACCTTCACATAGAATTTATAATCTACAAATACATTTACATGCATGCATATATAATCGGCAAAAGGATTCCACTTAGAAAAAAAAATTGTAATGAATTTTACACAAGAAAAAAAAAAAGCAATAGTAAAAATATTTCTTACCTTTTCCAAGTATTATATTGTAAAGAAACCCAAAAAGGAATTACAAATTGAATGCACCGCTTTTAATACTTAAAATTCCTCCAATTTACGCAGATATAATCACCAAAATGATTTCTCTTTGTATAAAGATTACGACGCACCACTTTACTGAAAGAAAAAAAAAAATATATTTTATATTTTTTCTCAGCCGGAACGATGTGATACTAATAATATTTTTAATGTTCTAATTCTAAAAGGCTTCAATTTTCAATGCCTACTTGTTTTGAAAAAGTATTTCTCTGGTTGCCAAGTTTTTCCAACTAATGTCATTCTGAGAACACTTTATTTCTAAATTAACTATGAAATTGGTAACCATGCCATGCAAAACAAGATGTCTGTTCTCAATGTCATTTTGAGTGGTCACTGCACACTCAGTTACATCTTGAATAAGATGAGACTCTAATTTGCAGATGCTGCAAGGAATGCAATGATGAAACTTCACTTCACCTGAATACTAGCGAGACTCCGCAGTCACAATAGACAATTGTATATCTTCCCAAATATTTTAAGCCCCATAAGTGACTGGTATCGTGTCATCTAATCCCTTTTCTCTTATTAAAATATTAACCACTTTTATGAACATACTTTTAACCACACTTGCGTATAAATACTTAGTCTACTAGAAATGTTAAAAACAAAAATTAACACGGGGTAACGACTACGTATCACCGAAGATATATCTCCGCCGCTCTACAAACGGCATGTCTCCGAGCGGAGTTATGTTGTTTTGAAACGGCGGAGGTTTGTCGTTTTTAAACGACATAATTCAGCCAGTAAAAATGCGACATAACTCCGCCAGTAAAATCCATTGGGAAGGAGATATGTCGCTATGCCAAAAAACACCACATCTTCTAAAAACGTTTAAATAACTTTGTCTAACAATGGTGAACAATCTTGGCATGAATATTACCACTAACCCGATTTCCCTCATCAAAGAGTAAAAGAAAAAAAAAAAGAAAACTGCTTACCTCGGAATACCAGGAATAATGTTTTTTGTGAATAAAAAAAAATTCTTCCTTCGTTCGGAATATTACTTGTTTGTGCACAGAAATATTTAACTTCTGAGTTGAAAAACGAGTGATTCTAGTTTCAAAGCCTGCTTATTTTAAAAATTTTATATTGTTATTCTTCAAATTTGAATCTTTAACATATATTATAATTAACCACCTCACGATTCCCCTTGAGTAGCTGAACGGAAGTTTACAGTGAGAAGGAAGCCTCCTCCCATTTGGAAAACACATTGGGAACGGTTCAGTTGAGTATCATCACTTTAACCTGAAAATGAAATTACTTCATTTGGGCAAAGCGCTGCTGGATTGCTACCAATCAATTCAAACAAATCATCCAATTATGACTTCATATTGAACCGCGATATTTGTCCACATATATGATAACTTGGCTTAGAAATCATTCCGAAGTTGGACAAAGTGCGAAACCTTGGACTAATCCTAGACAGGCAGTTCACCTTGCATGCACATGTGGAATCCATCGAGGCATGTTGCTGTGGCAGTAAACTTTCCTTGTCAACAATAGGCAAATAGCCATACAAATTTTGTGGCATCATCACCGCCGCATATAACATAAGCATAGTACAGGCTTGCCAAAGAAAAATCCAGTCTTGACAAATTACGATGAGTCCTTTCATGTGTGCAAAGATCGAACTGCCAATCATGGGTTTTTTTTTTTTGCTCTATATAAATATATTTGTTTATGTATGAAAACTAAACTTACTCAGCACAGCGGTGCTTTGATCTAATGGATCCTAAACCACTTTATCAACTATTGGTTTGATTGGTTTGGTTTGATTAACCTATCAAAGTTCAAAGTGTATAAGAACACTATGCTATCGGTTTAGAATTTACATATTTAAACTAAAAGCTGAAACTGTTTATCTATATATACAGTACATAATTTAAAGCATTTTATAGTTTTCAAGTTAAGAACTGAATCTGAGGCTTTTACATTTCTGTTAAATTATCTACATACAAAAATTCCAAACAAATACTGCACTATTGAATTGTATTTTTAGAATAATGAATGAATATAATAATATGTTACAACAAAATCTTTATTTAACGCTTAAATTTCATGCATCCGAAAGGTAGTAATCAATAAAATCACTTCGTCTTCGGTTTCCAGTTCTTCTTTGTGATTGATTTGATACTGTCTATTATTGAATTCTTGAATTTATCTTGACCTAGTCAACAATAAAAATTATATTGATGTAGGTCAGCATTGACTCGATAAATTTTGGAAGCCAATTGCTGCAGTATCACTTCATTACAATAAGTAAGGCCCAGAGTTGACATCGAAGACTGAGGATTTCACTTGAAACTTACATTTCAATGTGTGCGTATCGATCAGATTAGCTGTTACATATTAACTTGTTTATTTATGGTTTCCAACTGAACTGAAAAATAAAAAAAAAAAATAATATAAAATTATCGTGTGTTTATATAATATTGTATTTAAAACTTACAAAACTTATGAAGATGGTTGATGTACATCCTATTCTATTCTTGTTCAATTGCTGCGCATTGTATTTTCCTTCACAAAATAATTTCTATTTCAAATGTAATGTAATGTAACAGATAACTCAATAAATAAATATAGCGGGATAACAAAATTGGTATGTTTTGCAGAACTTATTCGGAGAAAATCCTGAAAATAAGGAAAGAAAATAGTTTTTCTTATAAGTATATTGTAGTATATTTGAAATGACTTACCAGTGTTAAAGAAAGTCAAGTAAAGTATAAACTAATTGTTGGTTGTATCATAATAAGTTAAACGTGCAGCTGAGTTTTCGGATGGTGTAAGATTGGAAGATCGTTTTAGTATTTGTACATGAATTTTTCTATTCGAGATCTACAATTGGTAATCCATTTCAGTAAAATCCCAAACCAATTTTTTTTTTTTGGGTTTTCTCTACATCAAACTGAGAGTTATAAATATATGACAAATTTTCAGTTTTAACAATTGCCAAATACTTCAATTTTATTATGATCTTGAATACCTTAAAAATTTTTTCAATCTGGCATTATAGTTTCGCTATTACTTTCACATGAATAGTTGTTATTTATGTATAGAATAGAGAGTTTGGGATTTTTGTATACTTCTATGTTGATATAGAAAATCATGTTCCACACAAAACTTGTTTGTCCCACTACCACCATTCGATAGTATCATTTTTCAGTTCCATATGTGTGTATACGTCTGTATATATGAATGTATACACCACCTTTTATTGGTGGTCAATATTTTGCTGCTGATGGTGGTAATCGTTAGTGAGAACGTATTAATTTTTACGTGTCTGTCATTAATGGTAAACTGGTCCTTTTCCGGTAGGTAGACTCCACTCCTTTGATAACGTATTAAAGTATGTTGTGTTGGGATTTGAAATATTGGAGGAGTCTTAAATGTATGGACATGGCAAGTATAAGGAAGAGTAGTATGTTATTGATTTTCGTCATCATCTAAAATAGAATAGAAAGGTGAATAAACAAGAAATATTAATATTATTTATAATTGTATTCTAAAAACTAAGTAATTTCATTAAAAAACAATTGGGAAAACCAACTTAATGAGTCGCATGCATATTTGTTATTGGTGACAATGCATATGCTTCTTGGGCGTGGTGGAGGACGATATATTGGCCTGCGATAATTTTTACGTTTAATAGGCTTCTTGTTAGTTTCCGCTCCAGTTCCTGTGGCCGCTGCTGTTATTGTTGTACGTTTTCGTTGATTTTCAGCTCGTTCGTTTTGTACCTTCCCATCCTTTAAACTTTGTTCACCGGTTCCAGAGCCTTTTTCGACTGGTCCTCTCTTTTTTCCTTTTCCTTTTTTGACACTTTTTCCACCTACTGTTACTAATCCACATTCTAATGGTGTCTTCGATCTTTTTATAGCCGACGACGATTTCGTTTTTCGTGTAGTAGTCACTATCCTTCTTGACATATATGTAATAGCACCACCATGTTTACGCTTATAAGTACTATTATCACCAACATTCATGTTAAAGCGCACAATTGGATTCATCTTTGAAAGTTTTGACATGACCGTTGGTGGTGATGGAATACATGTTTCTCGATTGTAATCGTGCTTTAAAATTCCCGAATTGGGATTAGATTTTTGAATCTTTGAACGCAACTCGCCAATGTGTTCCTTTTTTAGCTCTATCAAATTCTGTAAATGTGCCAGCTTTTGATGAAACTGTTCTATTTTGACATCTTTGCGGCGAGATTCACGTAATGCTTTATTAAACTCGTTTATCGGTACCAATTTTTTTGTTACCGTTCTCATTTTATCACCTATTTTCATAGGCAAACTCACTATCATAAACCCATCCTTAGATGATTGCTTAATTACATGTGCTTTTTTCGTAATGTACTTAGAGTTTCTATTATTTTCCATACCTGTTAACAGTCTGTTAGTTTCAATAGCAATGCTTTTTCTTGGACGGGGACCGAACTCGATTTCACTGGTGGATGTGATAGCATTGACAGAGGTTGCGGGAGCATTGGTCGATTCGAATTCAATGTTGGTGTAATCAGGCTTATTCACTGATGCAGATGCAGCCGATTGGGTGTTTGATAATAAAGGCGATGTCTTTCCGGATTCATTTGCAGTAACAGCGAGAGCATCAGATGCGACTGCAGCATCAGGTTCCGTTGTATCTTTGCCTGATGATTCAATATCCTCTTCATCTTCACTTCCGCTTTGCTCTAGACTCCTTTGAATATTGTGCAACTTCATGATTTTATAGAGAAGCATATCAATTGATCCGGGAATACTACGTGATACCTGCTCCATATCTTCGCGTGATAACTTTAGACCCAGTTTTGACAAGACGCGTTTGTTAAACTGTTCCCAATTTGACATTTTTGAAGTGACACTATTTCTTGGCGGATAAAAATTAACGTCGACCAATTCCGGATAATATTTGTTTAGCAGTATCGCTGTCGGTTTCACATCAGCAAAATCACGTCGTATGCGTGCCGGATTAATTTTCTCCGCAGTTAACCAGGCGTGCAACTCAGCACGCTCGGTTTCGGATAAAGACGCGCGTTTCTGTGTTCTTGGCATAATATATTATTTTATTACCGATTACAATTTGTTACCACCAAAATGCTTCTTTTAATTTTGATCACTGAATTTTTTTCCTCACTAAATTACTAGAAATTTTCCAAACTAAATAATTTTAACAAAATTGTGTGTGCATTAAATTTGCTTGTGTTACTTGTGACTTATGTGTTTCGTTTCGCTTATGTGTGTGTTTGAAATGCCAAAAAGAATATTTCGAAATGTGAAAAAAAGACAATTAATTTTCAGAAAATCTACAAAAATATTTTGTTCTATTCCGACACAAAAGCAGCGAAGCAATGAAATTTGTTTTACTGTTTACTGAGATGAGTTTTTTTTATGTAAAGTCAAATGGAATTTTTTTTTTGTTTTCACTTGGCAGCATTGCTTTGATTGAGATTACTTGGCAGCACTAAATGAATTTTATGTACTTGGTTGCACTGACTGACTGAATGAATGAAAGAAAAGAGAAATAAAACAAGAATAAGGAACATAATCAAATCAAAACACAAAAGAATACAGAAGAAAAGGATAATGCAACTAATTCATAATTTTCATTGCTGCCAAATTCACGGTATTGTAATTTGTCATGAAGTTTGTAACACACAGAAGGAGACATCGCAGACCACATAAAGTATATATATTTTTGATTCGCTCGATGAGACGAGTTAATTTGCCATGTCCGTCTGTACGCGAACTAGTCCCTTAGTTTTTGATCTAGAGAGCTGAAACTCTGTGCATAGGTTTCTTTTTACCCCGGACAAATGAAATTTGTAAACTGGAAGTGATCGACTCATATACATTAGACACTACCTCCCATGCAAGCCCCTACTCAAATTCCTCTTCTTATTAAGAAAAACTTTTTTGTTTTATGACTTATCTAACTGAAATTTGGACACTATTAGTTCTGTTCCATATCCATCAACCATGTAAATTTCATGATCCTAGAGTACCTCCTATACAAACCCACATTAAATGACAAATTTATAAAGAGTAATTGTAAAAGAGAGTGCCATTCAAACTGTGTTCTTTGTTGATACTCAAACTGTAACAGAGAGCAAAAACGTTTTCTAGCGTATGCGTGAAGAGTATAACATCTTCGGCATAGTCGAAGATACCCTTCTTTCTGGTTTTTTTTTTTTTAATGAGATTCGCAGTTATGTTTGCGAGAACAGCAGATTGCATTAATTTATACACTGTAACCCGTTTCGGTGCAATGAATATATTTTGATGCTGCAGGAAGATTTTGATGAAATAAACGCTAAATGTTACTCAAACTAAATATTTCTAATTTTATAGTAAATTATTTTTAAATTCAATCAGGGGCTTTTATGTGATTTTAAAGTGTACGACTATATAAAGATGGATAGATATATGTGTGTGTGAAGAAAGAATGGTTGAAATAATTAAAATATAAAAACAAATTGAATCGTACGAAAAAAAAAAAGACAAAACACAAAAGGCAATTTACCGCAGCCAGCCTTGATCTCATTGTTCTTCTGATTACTAAATACTGTTGTAACATGAGAAATGCATTTGATAAATTTTTATTTACAATTTGCTTGATCTATTTATGTATACTACTCTGTTAGAATACTTAATATAAAGTTTTGTGCAAATACATTGAAGTTGCAACTCGTTGACTGCCACTATCCGTAAAATATCAACTGTTATTTTAAAGACTTGGCGTAAATTAAGTTCATGTATACATAGGAAGGAGTCTCTTCAGTATTTCTATAGCAAGATCATTCCCAAGGAAATTTGGAGGGATTAACATTCAGTGAAAGAAAATGGTGTTTGATATACTGACTCACTTGCCACAGAGTTGGATGTAGTCGTATAGCCATGTAGGCATGAGCAACCACGGACTTAAAAGCAGCAGCACCTTGTTTCACAAACTCAAGTTTGATTCTACTACTTATTTGATCGGTTTGCAAATTTTGCTATAGATTTTCGTGCTTCTGATGTGTTTTGCCGAGATAGTAATGAATGAAGACCGGCAACGGTTGAGTATGAAGCACGCCATAGACTAACAATCTGTTTGTAAACAATTGTTAGTGCTGATGGACTGAAACGCTAAAACTAAAGCAGAATTGATAATACTCAAAATCATTAAGCAATAATTTCTATCTCAAATTCATATGGTAAGGTCAAGTTAAATTAAGTTCAATTGGGTTGCATGCGAAATTGTTCTTCGATATCAAACCATAAAATCAATAACTTTAAAAGTTTATTTTCTTATCAGAGAACAATGCTTTTTCTTTGTTCTTATCAGGAGCCTCTATAAGCCTAAAATTATACTACATGTATTTTTAATTTGTCTATATTCATTACAGATCAGCAAGCAGCGTTAGTGCCATTAACGCCGATGCAGGAGCAGCGACAGCATCAACGACAACATCAAATTCTATGGCAATACTGCCTCAGCAGCAGCACAAATCTACAGGAGGATCAGGAACAGCAACACCATCCAATCTATTGAGTGAACAACAACAAAAACGTTTACAATTTTGCCAACAATTATCCTTGCCGGAATCGAATCACAGTACTGATTCAACAACCACAACCAATTCTACGGCAGCTAAAGAGGCATCTTCTTCATTAATATTTCATCAAAAAAACGAAGAGAAAAAGTAAGTACTGGTATTATTATCATTATTATATTGAATTATTAATTTGTAACAGTCACTTAAAAATTTGCATGATCACAATATGTAACATTAAATAGATCCCTAGTAGAGATCATCATTAGAAATATTTAAGACTTTTTACCTGACACTTGAATATAAAATAAAATAATCTCGAAAAATCAATTTGTTATTGAATCATTCCAGCTTTTGTTCAAGTCAAGCGAAATTGAACTACATATTCGTTAAATAGCCTCAATAAGTTCAGGGTTTTTTCTTTTTAAACTGCTTTATGTTAAGGTCCGGCGAGTATGGTGATAAGTTCAAAAGTGTGACATTTTTCGTTTCCATCAAAGATTTAATCAAAGGGGCAGTGATCAGTTCAACGAAACGAATTGATTAAGCCATGTCCGTCCGTCCGTCTATATGTTTTCAAACTAGTTCTTTAGTTTTTCAGCTAGAGATCTGGAATGTACACGAAGTTTTCTTTTTAACATACACCGAAAAATCTCAGCTCTATAGCTCAATAACTGAGGGACTACTTTGCAAATACATAATATGTATATAGGGGGACGGATGGACGGACATATCGAAATGAACTCATCTCGTCGAGCTTTTTAATCTCAGCTGTTTTCTTTTGTAGACTTGTGGTCCAACTTTGATAATTGTTTGCTCTAATTGCTCTTTAGAAAACGTGCCTATGTCTACAAAAGCTTGGAGCCCGATTGTATTTAATGACTTGAAGTGACATTTGTATCTTTATGACATTAACATTAATTGATATTGATATACGATGCATGAATTTTAATAGTTCTCATTTATACTAATGAGCACCTTTGAACATAGAACATAATAAAGATAATTCAGATTATAATTTATTATAGAGAAATCTACTACTGGAATTGTGTGTGTTCCCAATAGGTATGCAATTGTCTGTGTGATCCAATTTTTCTAGTTTTGTTACGTTTATAATTTTATTTCAATCTGTTTTTTTTTTTTTTTGTTTAATTGTTATCTATGGGTCTCCCTTTTGATGAATTTCCAAGTAATCATATTTATTAAATTTGTTGATTTTAGCAACCTTATTTTAATTTAAATTGTAGACACATACATTCTTACATCGTATGTCTAGACACTAGGCTGTTTTAATGTGTGCAATAGTTGTCAGAAAGCGTCAACAATCTTAAACTGATAAATCGTAATCTCTAGTGCTTGGAATTATTGCCTTAGATTTCTTGCTGGATTTCTTAACTTAACAGTGGTTGACTTTAGGGTTGGTGTTGTGACAGGTGTGTTGTATTATTCCTTCTAAAGTATTGTTCTTTAAAACACACCTGCATAATTTTTCCAATTGTTGTTTCAATTCAATGTGGGTGCGATGTTCTTCACTTCGCCAATCGACATCATACATATGTCTTTTAAATTTCAGTATATGATAAACTTCTACATGGTATGGCACTTCTTCCATAAGAGACTCAAATACTTAAATCACTTAACCAAACCACACTTTCTTTTTTGGTTTATTTCTTACATAATTTTTTTGTGTTCTCAGATACTAAAAGAAAACATTTGTGTTAAATTGGTACACATAATTATATAACATACTGTATGTATGAATTAATCAATGAATCGTACATATTTGTGTTTTATTAGATGTCAATTGATTTGTTGATAATGCGTTTGTTTACTTTGTTATACTTCAGGAATTGTTGATTGTGTTTTTTGTTTTGTTTTTTGTTTTAATCTGTTTTTATGTAAATGTATCAAGTGGTGGTGACTAGGCAGCAGGTGTTCTCTAAATGGTTAAAATGTACCTTAAACTCTGAATGAGTCAGAGAAGTTTGGCGGTCAAACAAGAAACTATTAATTTTAAATCATTTTATTGCTCTACTTTATTAATGAGTTCACTGCTTAATGTTTGATGTCCGCCATATGTATAAAGAAAAATTTTGATGATAGGATTGAGCTTTATTTTATCTAAAACTATCTTAACAAAAATCCTTATACAATTATATTGAATTTAAAAAAGTTACTTACCTCTCTTCAAACTATGAACATAACAATAACTATTGTATGCAAGTCCTCAAGAAAACGAAACATTGCTTTTGTTATTGATCTACAATAATACAAGTATAAACAAAAAACAGAACAAGATTTTTGTGATATAAAACCAAGTGATGTCGACTATTGGATACCCTGTGCCACAACCAAAACTTCTTTATATCTTCGAAATGGGATGGTACATTAAAGGGCTGTAGTGATTGTACATATCTTATATATTTGGATAGGTACAGATTATACACATTCAAGACTAATTAATCTAAACGTGTTCGTTCGGGAGCCTCTTTCTCAGACAAAGCCTGAGACATAACATTTGGTATCTTCGTGGATTCGTTGGTTTCCGAAACAAAACAAGTTTTGATTTGAACTTACATTTATTGGGGACTCGGAGTGTTTAAACTACACTGAACCCCATGCTTTGAAATATGACTGCTGAATTAGGTCTTCCCCGTTATTCGAAAGTTACGCAACACCCTCCCTTCCCTTATAAGTCTGTGTACAAGTAATTACTAGATCATTTCTCTCTGCATTGCTGATCATGCCTATAGACATATGTATGTACCCATATACTCTTCAGAGTACTGTTCTTTTCGTTACAAACATCAGACTAAATTGATAATATACATGGGACTGTAGTGTGAAGTACATTATAGTATAATATACAATGTCTATTGTCGACGATATCGTCGCCCATTTTTTCTGTTATAGTATTGTATAACAATATAAACAAAAGATAGACAGTTTTGTGGCTTTATAGCTGTCAAAAATCATTACAATAACAAAACAAAAGAACACAATACCATAGAAACATACATATATAGGTAGGGTATACTATATGCAAAATGTGACTTGTCTATTCAATTGATCTACCAATAATAAAGCTTCAAGTATCACATATGTACTAGAACAATAACGATGTACTATATATGCAGAAATGATAAGTCTATTAAATAAAGCCACGCGCCACTCGCCACACTCCTACAAATTGAGTATTGCATTTATTGTTTGAATTGGAAGAACGTCAAATTCAAGAGAGAGTCTCAGAGAGCATGGTTCTGAAATTTTTACAATGCAACAGTCAGTGTGCCTGGTTGGCATTGCAGTGAACAAAATATAAACATAGAATTTTTGTATATTTTTAGAAAAACAATAGGATCATTGATACACCTGTGTAAACAAACACAATTACAAAGAACAACAACAGTAGGGAAGAAAAGTGCCATCTGAATTTTTTGCTTATCATATCAGAGTATATACTTACTTTATAAATGTTCTACATTCATAGGCGCGTTTTCATAGGGGGGTAAATGCCCAGGGCCCCGAGCAAACAAGAGCCAAGAAATCAAATTGAAATTCTAAAAGAAAAGTCCTCTGATAAGCTGTGGCATAAATTTAAAAACGAATCCGTTTTATGCTTACCAAAATGAAATATATGTTATATACAGTTAGAACATTGATATTTTGAGTACATTGTTGTTGTTTGAGAGCGAACACAAATTTTTTAGAGAACTGTCCAGTAAATCGATTTTCATAGTCTTTGATCTTACCAGGTGTGTGGCCATTCACAAGTCAAGTAGCAAGATTGTTAACGAGTTCTCTAGAATTTAATCGATATTGTTAACACCTCTTGAGGTTAATGAAGTTTCCTGTTTTTTTTTCAAGATATCACTTTAACGAAAATCAGAGATATTGCAAGCATCATACAGTGGACAAATAAGTCAAACTGTGTGATGACAGGACCACCGGGCTAATGGTTGCATTTTCCTTCTTCATAGCTTCGAGGTTTCATAGTGTATCTGTTAACAGAAAACACAGTTCAAAGCAGTGAAAGAGACTAATGGATACAGATGACAACAACAGTATTTAATGACATCTAATTCTTAAATAAATAATGTCAAAATCATTTGCATATTAAACCTGCTTATAAATTTATGAATTAACATATCTGGGAACTTTTATTTTGTGTGTATTTGGTTTGGGTCCTAGGTAAACGTACATGGATTTTATGTGTCACAAACATTAGACTTAAACTTTAATAAATTCAGATTCTAGTATAAAATGGATACGAAATCGAAGATACAATATAACAATTACAATTATATTTACATTGAAAGCCTCTCACCTACATATAAAAATGTTAATATTGATCATATATGTCGATATATGCATACATACCTACATACTCGTACATGTTTTAACACCTTATGTCATCTGATTATTTACTCTCACATAACCTTTGTCATTCACGCTTTCAGTTCACGTTGAAATAGTCACAGTTTAAAAGAATTATGTCAAAATTAAAATAAAAATAATTGTCAAATCTCCAGAACAGATGAGAAAGAGAGGAGCCGATTGAGAGCTTTAAGGTGCTGATAAACGTTTGAATTAAGTGAAACAAATGCATTGCTCTAAAAAAAAAGCTTATCGCATCACAAGTAGCTGCTTCACCTCACCCCCTCCTTATTTACTGATGTACTGTTGATGAAGAAGACCCTCAACAACAAATAAACGTGTAAACCGCAATTTGGTCTCTTATGTCTCTATGGTGACATTTACAGTAATCAACAACTGCGCAACAATAATAACAACAAAATTCATCCATTTTTGCTCACTTGATCAACTAATTAAGCGGCCCATAGACGGACAATATTATTGGCCAAATATATTGGATATAAATTTTGTTTGCATATTAACATGTTTATTTGATTGTTTTTCAATAAGATTGGATATACTACACTTTGTATTTTATACGGTTGCTTCTTACAGTCTTTACTTTTAATATCCCACAAAATCAGTTGTCTTGTTTTTGTTATTGTAATGAAGTCCTCACCCACCTTTGTTATAGCGACCAACTCCTTTCAACAGCTAGACACAGTATTGTCTACACACTGTACATTATTACGCAAATAAATATGTGCAATAAATATGTTATTTTTTTTTTTTTTTTTTAAATTTTCATCATTTCATTAAACGAAATTTTTTTTTTTATAAGAACCCAATTATTGGATAGTATGTCTATGATCCGCTTTATACTGATATGCCGCTCATTTGCTTGCGATTCACTGCTGTTTCGTCGTCGTACGCTCGAAGTTTATTGTAGTTTACATTTGTTAGGCGTGCGCGCATTTCAGTTGTTTACGGAACTTTGGAGTCGGCAGCTAAACAACCGCAAAAAAGCGCTCCACCATCTGATTTTCAAAATAGTATAGAATAAACTTACGAAAACATTTGAGTGCCGCGACACCGCTCTTTCTTTGTGATGTGATCAACAGTGAATTGTGAAGAGAAGCAAAGAATCCAAATAAAATTTAAAAGAAATGTAAATGTTGTTTAGCCAGTAGTACCCGCCCGTCTACTAAAAACTGGCTTTCTTCAACATTCACAAACAAAAAAAGAACAACAGCTAAAATACAGACCCGTTATAAAAGCGAAAAATATACAAAGAAAAAGAAGAAAGAGCAGGTCAGCAAAGTGCTGAAGAAATTGCTCTGACAAAGAAATAAAAAGTGTTTAACAAAAGAATTTTGGGTCAAATTTATCCCATCTTCCCATTATGGTCGCTGAGCCACGTTCATTGATTCTAAGAAGTGAAAGTGTTGGTGCTATTTATCATGCACATAGTGAAAATGATGTAAATACAGAGGTAGCAGAGGCACTGAATGACAGCTCCCCAAGTACAAATGAATCAAACATATCCGCAGAAGCAGCAACAAGCGTCAGGACACCATCTTACAGTGCAAGACATCGTAAACCCACTTTACCGACACGTTTCACTATGGATGGTGCACGCTATATGGCAAGAAAATTGAAACGTCTCTCACTCATTGAATCGAGTAGCAGCGGTAATAATAAAGATGTCAGGGTGTCCAATAGATATAGTAGTGATAAAATAATTCTTGAGTCGACGGCAGCAAATGGTTACAGTCGGAATCCAAATGGAATTGTTAGTGGAAATGCCATTGATGAAACTAAAACTTTGGTGGCCAGCGTCAAGCTAAGAGAACATTATAGTTCGACACCGTAAGTGTTGTTTTCGTAATCACTAACCAAAACATGGGTAGTGAAACGCAATGTTTGTGTATTATATACAATACAATATAATATTGTTTAGTAGGTTGGGCTTAAAGGTGTGAATTCGGTTGCTCGAAGTTTATATTCATACCTCTTTCTATCAAATAGAATTACATATATACTAAGAAAATAAAAAGTTCTTCATTCAATAATTAATATCCGAATGCGAATTCTTTGAAATGTAACATTCCTAATTAAGGAAATCAAGAACTTTCGTATACATATAGCCGAGCTATCCAGTAATTGTTTATTTTAATCCAAATGCGCATTTATATATTTGTAAATATGTGTATAATACTTTGTGTAGTCTCCAATATCTCCTCAATTTAATTAGTTTCCAGAAATGTATCCAAATACAAGGAATCTCAGTGTATTTAGTTCTCACAACTTAACTTTTTAATGAATGGCACACTTTTCCTGAACTCCCATCCTAGATCTAAGTATGACATGCGGTTTGTTTTTACCATAACCATAACATTATATTACAAGAGACTCATGGTGGTTCTATTGATCCAAATTTAATGGATATATTTTTTTATATATACAAAAGTCCAACCACACATGAAAAAAGGAATAAGAATAACATCGCTTTGTTTTCTTATTCCCCACAAAAATGCACTATAGACATAATATACAGATACTGATTAGGGAATTTCCTAGAGTCGAGTCTTATTGTAAGTATGATGAATCAATGAAAAGGTGTCTTGTAAAGGGTCTAAATGTAGTTCTGTTTATAATTATAGTGAATGCCCAGTATTGTTACCATATGTATTGTACTTACATATATTAATGAATCATACAAACCATTCTTACTAGGGTTATGGAATCGGTATTTTATTTTACTGTTTTACAGTCAATAAAATAGAAATGAGTCATAAATTTACGAGAGGCTTTTGCAAAAACGTTATAATAAAAATGCATAAATAGATTGATAAGGTTAAAATTCATTAGAATTGCCTGCATTATTGCTCCATTGCATTATAGCATTAATAGTGGTGGGTTGGTTGGTTACCTTAACAATTGATTAGAACAAAAACAAATAAATAGTAGTAATATATGTACGTGACAAAGAAAGGTATTAAATTAGGATTTCACCGCTGCACATTGAATATGTTTTCAATTTTGATGTTTTAAATCATCGTAATGTTTCGTGGATTCCCAAGCCTTCATGATATAAAGCATTTCAAATTAATTTTCGAAAATATTGAATGTATTTTTTTTTTTTGGGTTCTTCTTATACCTTCCCTAGTGAGTAGTATTATAAGTTTGTCATGAAGTTTGTAATGCAAAAAAGGAGACATCGTTTGTCCGTTTGTCTCATGCAAAGCCCCTACTCAAATTCATGTTCTTATTTGAAAAACTTGTTTGTGCTATCATAATGAAATTTAGACACAATAAGTTTCCGATAAATATTCATCAACCATGTAAATTTCATGATCTTAAGATTACTGGATCGCTTAGCTCCCATACAAAAAATGTTTTCTAGGGGATGCGTAAAGAGTATTACATCTTCGGCATAATCGAAGATACCCTTCCTTTTTGTTAAGAATTACAAGATATGAAGTAATGTGCATAAAAACTTATATTCTATGTATTGACACATAGTCCCAATCCTGTTTTAGTTTTTCAGAATATAAAAATATGTAATACAGAATCTATATCCTATATTCTTCTATAATCGAATAACTACCATTAAAGACATGATATAAAAATACTATTATAGATTTTGTAGAATTAGTTTGCATAGAAACAGACAGACTTCTCTGGATCGTGGCTAAATCGATTCGAATCGATTTCGTGACGCTGATCTGATCTCGAATATGTAAGAAATGTACGATTATATTTTACGGAATGTCTCCGATGTCTCCTGGTTTTTTTTTTTTTTGTGTTTTACAAATATTTATTACTTAATGACATTTGAAGATAATGATGATGACACATAAACTGCACTAAAAATTGCAGGTTAGCTGTTACAATAATGTAATCTAAGACTAACATCACATGACATGAATAACTATGGTGTTAGATTATCTCATGGGGTCGGTGTTAGTTTCAGTGTTATAAGCTCTATATGTGTCATCAATATATTTTTGTTTTTTTTAATAATATTTATTATTATGACATATTGTAGTAATTTAATAATAATATCGATCATTAGTAGTTTTAACTTTTTTAAAAGAGTCTCCAATATTAATTGATGTAAGAAACTCGTTTTTTGACAACATGTGATACATAGTCTGTCAACCATTCTAGGAGTATAAAAATTATATAGCACCAACAACCTTCAAGCCCTGCCACCTCTACATCAAATATCAATAACAAATTATCTGTGTTCCCGTTCACAAGGGTATAGAAGTCATTGAGCACTATGATATTGCAGCAAAGGAAGCTGGTTAAGCTCCATTACGGATAGTTATCTCAGGCTTGGAGTGTGACCTTTGGAATCACGTAAAAGATATGCTAAGTGATGAAAATAGATTTTGTATAACATAAATACCTGTCATAAAGACACGGTGCTGAGCACAAGGGTTGATAAACGCCAAGCAACGTCCCCTTGGATATTCATATATTCGCAGTTACCTAAATCGAGACGTAGTTATTTTAGTCATATGATTCACTAATTGGTCTAGAGTTGAGGCTTATCTAAACTTAATACTAAAGTTAATACTCTACTAAGAGATCTGGAACTCACCCAATATTTATATATATTTCCACTTGTACAAAACATGCAATCCTTTCAAAATTCCCATCCACTTCTCCTCTGACTCTTTCTATCGTCATCCTCCTTGCCCATACTGCGATAATAATTTGTCACACAAACACCTTCTGGATGGCTGCATGAATTTTGACAGCAATAGAGCATAACTCTTCGGGCACAGGATGCTTCCACATTAATCATAATTCAATCACTCGATTATATCCACAAAATATACTCTTTTAACAATGAATTGCAATATGAAATCTTAGTTATTTACTTTAATCCTTCTGCTTACAAGATAGACGAGTCGAAGGCCTTAGGATAGACTATACATTATATTATAAGTATATAACTACATATGTATATGGGTGGGTATAAACAAAAATTTAGACTTAGGGAATCGCCAAACAAATTAATTTTTATCAAAATATATTTTGACTAAGAAAAAGTTTTCGAATGTACGAAAATAAATATACATATCCTGTGATAATGGATAAGGATTTTTGATAAATATGATTTGTTAAATCGTTATTTCATTTTTTTCTGTTATTTTAGATCTTTACGTCATAGCAGCTATACGAACTCACTGAATCCTTTGGTCTCGGTGCAATCAAGTAGCAGTATCCGTAGTAACGTTAGCAGTAGCAACAACAGCGTCATTGGTGGCTTTAGCAACATCAACAGTACGGCGAAACAACATGATCAGCAAACGGCTGCGGCGGCAGCAATTTCATCAGCAGCAACATCATCATCAGCTGCTGCTGCCAATGCAGCGCCCCCGGAAAAGGAAAAGAAACGTAAAGAAGTATCCAGTTCACGTGTTAAGAAATTCCATCGACATTTCCAACAAGTTCCAAAAGATGAAAAATTAATTAATTGTAAGCACAATTTTCATTCGATTTTTACCTAACATATTCCATCAAATCAACGATCAATCCATTCGGATTTTTAAAACGAATTTTCAACTAACCCATAACTATGGTATATTGTTAATTTGTTTTTTTTTTTAGACTTTTCCTGTGCATTGGTTAGCGATATTTTGCTCCAAGGTCATCTTTATATAACAGATAAACATTTTGCTTTCTATTCCAATGTTTTTGGTTATGTTACTAAGGTAAACTATTATTCAATATATGCACATACTACAAATATATGATCTATCTATCTAAATTCAATGAATTTCCAGGTGGTTATACCTACTTCATCTGTAACGAAAATTTCCAAGGAGAAAACCGCTAAAATTATACCAAATGCCGTGGGTGTTGCTACAGCTGATGAGCGTCATGTATTTGGTAGTTTCATTAGTCGCGAATCGGCATTCCGTCTCATGTGCAGTGTTTGTCCACCATTGGCCCCCGTTGAGATTTTACCCAAATTGCCAGCAGACATAGAAATTTCAGAAGAATACTCAATTGAGGATGATAGCAGTTGTTCCATAAGTGGCAATGAGAGTCCCCCACAGCTATTGGATGCAAGTGGTGGTTGTGTTATTGCAACTGGTGGAAGTGGTGGAAAACATGGTGGCATTTGTGGTGCCGGTGGTGTTGTCTTAATTGCTGGCGATAGTCAACAACTTATAAGACGTTCCATGGCAAATGCTAGTGCTAGCAGTGAAAAGTTATTAAGGCATTCCGATAAAAATGTTATTGGTGGTAGTGGCGTTGCTGCAACTCATAATAATAGTCTAAGTCTTGCTGGTACTGGATATGGTAATATAGCTATGCGTTGTTCAGCGCCACCAGGCGTTAATTATGATACCCAAAGTACTTTGGCTGCCGCTAATAGTAACACACCACAACAACAAGATAATGAATCATTCTTAATGGATACCAATACTTCTGGAATTCAATTCAATTCAAATGATACAACACCCATTGGTCTTATTATAGCAGGCAGTATCTCTTCCTCATCAACATCTAATATTTCTGGTTCATCTGCTGGTCCATCAACATCATCATCACCAACAACTGTAGTTGTTGGAAGTGGTACATCATCAGCATTATTATTGACGCCAAGAAAATTTGCACACGCAACACTTAAAAATGTTCGTTCCTTAACGCGTAATCTATTTCAACGTATCCAACAAAATTCCGAGCTACATATGCTCTATATAGGAGTCATCTTGGCCATAATGTTGGCTTTGTTTTCGGTTTTCTTACTTTATCGTATTTTAGATATTGAAGCCAAAACCAGTCTACACAATACACCAGTCGATTTTAATTGGGTATGTAACACTCCACATAGATGTGTACATATGTATGTCTGCTATGTATTGTATATGAATTTGATAATATGTACGAGTATGTAGGTACATACATACATATATGTATACTTATAATGGGCTTTCTTTCCTTTATATAGCGCACTGGCAATGATGAGGATATTTTTGCTGAGGCATTACGCTTGCAAAGAGAATTACAGGCAAAGACTGCTGAAGAAGCTCAAACGATTTTATCAAAGAATTTGGAACAAATTTCAAAGGTATGTCTTGCATTTTCATCCAATAATCGAAGCACACTAGGCATTTGCTGGGTACCTTATACGTGTGAAAATTTATAAGTTTCCCCACATTTGTACTACAATAGTTTAGTTTATTTCAAAATGTCCAATTTTTAGAAAGCTGTATCAACGTTTCTTTTAGACAAAAGTCTGTATAAACTTGCGTTAGGCGTGGAGTGTGAGGTCTTTTAAAAATTATAATAGTTTCTTTTTTTTTTAAGTTAAGTTGTCATATTGAAATTTTTCAATTTTCATATGACCTTATCTCTAATCATATTACCAAAACACATCATATGCTTATACCACCATGCCAACATTATAAATGAGAAGATACGCGGTCTCGTGCCTAATCTTATCATGTAATGCAAGCGTCGTTGTCGTCGTTTGTGGGCAACACTTAATAATTGGTCATACCAAAGTGGTTAATATATATACATTTTTCCAAATTTCAGTTTTATTACGCTATGTTATGCGTCAATCAAAAACTTATCAATTTCTGTTTTATGTTATATTTCGTTCGTCTACATATATGAAAATTTAGGCAAAAGTGCACTGAGACTTCTGTTCATTCAGAAATTCCTGCTTATCAGGAGTTTCCCCAAATAGCCATGAGTCAGTTGCACAAGTACGAGTAGTATAATAAGTAGTAAGTGTGCCATAAACCAAAGACAACAAAACAATATAAAAAAAAAGATAAATCCAAATGAGTTATATTGTATTTTTTATATTGTACTTAGAAGATAAAAATCAATTTAGATATTACTATGGTTAAATGGGTAAATGTGTACAGGGGAAATGGAAAAGGGAATCTACACATTTATAGAAAAATTGAATATAGACAGCAATTTAAAACTAATTAATATCATCATCATCACATCAATTATTGGAATATACAAAGTTTATCAGAAAACTAAATTTATGGATAATTTTTACAACTTAAACAGTGAAAACTATGAAACCGGAAAAGGGTCCTGCAACCGCACTTTATTGAGAATATCCTTCAAGCAGTTCATCGCAGTAGCTTTTAATATATATACTATCTTAGAATGGTCTTCATTTTCCTGGCCCCAATAATATAGAGCCACTCATAACATATGCATACTATTTGTAGGTGTACTCATATATTACTCTTTGAAACTTATACCCTAAACTTGATACAATCTTCAAAAAACCACTTGATGCTCTCATGCTTCCTAATAGAAATTACATGTTTCATTTGGGTCTCCTTTCTGCATTATTTTTAATCGTTTTTCATTTTTAAGCTTTCCAATTATTGAAGGGGTGTCCGATTGCCGGGGTTGGATCCACAGAACTATAGTGTCCTGATATCTTGTATTATGATTAAAATTGTTTAAAGTTAAGTGATTTTATTCTGACAGATTTTTTTTATTGACATTTAAAATTTATATTTTTTAAATCAAAGTAACAGACAACAATTTACATATGTCAGTTTTCGTTATATTTTCAAATAAAAAACATTAGATTTACTCCCAGAAAAAAAATTTATTTTGATTCCTTTAATTCGAATTATATGCATACCCACTATTTGGTAAATTTACAAAAACGTAATGGAAAATTCTAAAGTTATCAATGTCATTGCCGTCAAAACTGACATTAAGTCATATATACAACTCCAGCAGTGGGTTAATGGTACCTTAGATGGGCAAATAGAGCATTTAAACGATATAAGAAATGGCGCTGCTTATTGCCAGTTGATGCACAAATTATTTCCGAAATCAATTAACTTGAAGAAAGTCAAATTCGATGCGATTAAGCCACAACACTGCATGGCTAATTATAAACTATTGCAATCAATTTTCAACGATCTGAACATACAACGAGATGTCCCGATAAAGGATTTAATGGAGGGGGGCATTCATGCAATCCAGTTTTGTTCATGGTTTGTTAAGTTTTTTAATAAAAATGTCAACCACAACAATTCAAAGATATATGATGCAGCAGCCGAACGTGGCTATGTTCCACTTGGCTTAAGAATCGAGAAATCATAACAAGAAAGAGACACCATACCAGCCTATGGTAATCAGAAAAAAACGTTGAAATGAACTGACAATAAAGCAAAAAAAAAAAAAAAATTTGTGAAAACTCTATGCCCAACAAAGTAAGTCGAAAAAGACATGAACTGAACTGAACTGGAGGCGGAAAACACTACAAACACAATCGGATTATTATTATAACAAACTTGGACAATATGCTAAAATATCATTCTATTCATTAAATTTTATATGAGTTGATAATAATAAACTTCTTTATTCGATTTCAAATATTATGTTTTCATATAATTATGTCTTAATATTAAAAACAAAGTTATGGTATTCATCACTCAAGGTCTCAATAGTGTGAGCTAAGTATTAGAAATTGCCGAAAATTTTGTTTGGTGCAAGAAAAGGAAAAATACAATAATAACAATAACCAAAGCATATCAACGAATAAACTTAAAAATGTTTTGCAGTGGTTTTCAAAAACTTAATACTAAAAAATAGGAAAAAAAATAAGTATTCAACTTTATATTAGCATTCATTTGTTGTTTTAAACCAAAAATTATTAAAATCAGCTAAGAATAGCTTGCGCTACCGGGTCCGACTATTGCTAAGACCCATCTAGGTGACCCCATCTGTACAACAAAAAAACCTTCATCAAAATCGATCCAGCCGTTAAGGAGAAAAATGGTTACAAATATCTGTACACTCGAATTTTATATATAAAGAAGAAGATATAAGATTTACAATGGTAAACTAATTCTTGTTGTTTTTCTTGAATATTTCAGGTACGTCGCAGTTTGGAGACCCTATCGATGTTAATACATGATCGCAGTACTGCTTACGGTAGTAATCCGAATGCTAGTCCAACGACTTCTCCTGCAACAGCAGCAACAACATCAACAGCGACTCATAATGATGATTTTATTGGTGATTGAAATAGAAATGAGAGACCTCATTATCACTGAAATTGAAATAGAATAAATTTCAATAGATTGATTGATTTTGTAGATTTAGCAATGCTACAACACTTGACTTCCTAAACACAAAAAAAAAAAAGGAACAACATAATTCCAAGAAATTAATTAAAAATATAGTAAATACATAGGTATATGATATAACAATGAAGGAAGTTAGAAAGCAAGGAAGTATGTATGTTTGAAAGTAATGACTGATAATAAGAGAATAATGATATCGCATGCGATTATTTCAAATTTGATCTTGTTTGATCTTGTCTGTTTTGTCGATATTTGATATCATTTTTCTTTTTGGTTTGGAAAAATTTCAACAATCGGAAAACGACTGAAAATCGCATGTGAATGATTTTGCATAATTTCCAATGTAAATCATTAAATAAGAAATATCATATGTGAGAAAGGGAGATTTTAAGTGTAAAATTTGCGAAAATGAAAGAGAAACAAAATGGCAGAAAAGATATAGAGAGCGAAAGAGTGAGAGAGATAGATATGTATATGTAGAAGTATTTTTTCGCATATTTTTTTCGTATTTATATTAACACAAACATATATACAATACCATATAATATAATACAATAATATATAAATATATATGTATACTATATTTATTTATATATATGTATATATATATATTATATATATATATGATATATAGATAAATAGTTTTTATTAACTCAACTAAGTGGAAAATGCTTAATTAGCAATTAATAAAAACAATAAAAAAAAATTTCTAATTTTTTATGTGCGGAAAAATATTGTAAAACAGGAATAACAGAAATTAAGAGGTATTGAGATATCAAGAATTAATGAACCCTCCCTCGTATCAAAGACTATAGAATAAATACACATAGACTGGACAAATTGCTCACATAAATTTGAATAAAATAAATAATGCTTTAATGCTTCTCTTAAATTTTCTGATTAATTAATTCAGTCATCACTTAATTTAAAAATTAATTGTGTGGGGCGTAAATTTTTAATTTAATATTAATTAATTTTTGGATCAATCCTCAACAATACAATTTTCAGATTGGAAGCAATAAAAAACTTGCTCAACATCAAACATCTATCTTTAGTTATAATACAATACAAAAGCAGGCTAATTCAGGGGGCGTGGGACCGACTAAAGCTAACTAAGGCGCCTCTTGATCTGTTTATTTTTCTTAAATGCATTTAGGATTCAAAATTATTTAATTTGAAATACTTATAAATCGAATTTCAGTTCGTACTCGGAATTCCGGTTATATTCTCTTAGCCTCTCCTAACTAAAGTGACAATGATGGACTGGCAATGCTTGATGATAATTCTTTTATTTTACCTATATAATTTTTTTACTCTAGTTTCTCTCTCACTTAAGAGTACGAGATGAAACAACTAAAAAATGCAATTTGGGTTTGGTGGCACATTTGTTCATAGTCTTTGTATAGAATTTCCATAGTCTTTACCCATTCTATACTCTAGCACAGGGAACCGCTGTGGTTCTTAAACCTTTTCGAATCTAGAACATGATAAAAAGCTTATTATTGGGAATCAACTTTTTTTCCTAAGTTGACTATTATTTATTATAACAAAAAAAAAAAAAACCAGAAATTTAGGAAGATGGATGATGATTCAATGAATTTCTCTGATAACATTTAAAACGTTTCTTTTTATATTTTCTTGGCTTCAAATTGTTTTCCTTTTTTTCTTTATTTATTTAAATTATTAAAATTAAATAAATTTTGCTTTCATGTCAGTGGAGAGGAGATGAGGAGAAATCATGGAAACAATTTCAAATAATATATTTTTTTATTTCAATTTTTTTTTTTTATATATTTTTAATTTTGGTTTTTCTATATATGAAAATTATCCTGTGATATGCATTATTATAATTAGTAATAATTATATTATTTTTTATATATACACAATTTTTTTTTTTTTAAACTAAATTTATTATACATCTGTTTAGACATTTTTGACTAAACAGGTGAAAATTGTGGGACTTGGGATTTTTTGTATATATAATATTCTTAAGTATATAAATTTGAATATTCATTGTTATTATGTACTAGAAATGGAAATGGTTATATGATATAGCTTAAGATCATAAGATTGTAAGAATTTGTGTAAAACTTCTCTAGTGATCGGACAACTTATATAAATACGGACATGTAATTTTGCTTGATTGACATCTTCATATCCAACATAATATGTTAAGTTAAACATTGAGCCTTGTTATAATGTTGTTATTTATTCATGTACTTTTCAGATCTTATAGTCAATATCTAGTCTTATTTAAAGAAGCAGGGTATTCAAGGATAACCCTAGTAAATCCGTATATAGTCTGACGAGCCGAATAAGCTAGTAAGCTTCTGCTAAGCTGGCGTATACGAAGCAATGATTTTTCATAAATTGAAAATCATTCCAAAATTGTTCATGGTATAGTACGAAAAATAATTTCTCTCTGCACTCGCTCAGGACAACTTGACAAATGATTGTTAATTTGTTTAAAAATCCCTTCCGTTTTTTGGCTTTTCTCAAAAATGAAAATTTCACTCAAAATTTTGTTGGTCGTCAGTAAACAAGTACAGTTGAAAATTTCTTACTGAATGATCTTAAGCGAAGCACTACTAACTATACTAAACAAAATTCATAATTTTACACTTTACACTAATTAATTTAATAATAAATTTATGTTCCACATTTTTCGCCTATTTAGAAAAAATTGGTCTAAGCAGTATCTCTTTTTTTTTATTATCATATTAGTTAAATGGATTTAATTATATTTTTGTCTTCGAAAATTATGGGAATTTTGTATTTTTTTTTATACTAGTATAAAGTTATATATGAAAAATTTTAAAATTTTAAAAACAAAAACAAATTATTATTATAAAAGAACAAAATCTTTTCTTTAATTGATTATTTTAATTTATAATAAATTTATTAAACTGTTTGCTCTCTCAGGTTTTAGTTCCTTTCCTTTTTTTTTTTTTTTTTTTTTTTTAATGAAAAATAATAAAGATATTAAATAATTGTCAAGACGGAAAATAATAAAGGGAAAGGAAGGGAAAATAGACAAATGTTGAGTCAGACCCCTCAAAAAAAAAAAAAAAAAAAAAAAAAAAAATCTATATATATATATATATATATATATATATTAAACTGCACAGTTTTTCTATAATATTCAATATAAAAAATAATAATAAAATTATTGTCTTGAAGTAAAAAAGAATATATAAGTAGTATATAAAAAAATAATTTTAATTTGTTAGGTAAAGGAAAAAATGGAAATTGGGAAAAGACAAAAATAAAATAAAATTTTTAATGAATGAAACAAAATTTTAATATTTTTATTTTATTGCAAAATTATATAGAAAAACATAAGAGAGATTATTTACTTCGGTTCTCCGGAGTTTATATACCTTTTACACCAATGTATTTTTGCATTTATAGACATTTATCGATTCAGTCATTCCAAATCTGTTATTTAAATGGATGGAATGTAATCATCAAAAAGGTCTATTGTGTTTAGTTAAAGGTCTTCGATAAGATCTTCCTCTATATTACTTCTTAGACTCGTTAACGTAATGTATGTACATCACATGTATTGAGAATTCATTAATTTTCCTGCAGAATCAAAGGCGAATCCTCCTATCAATTTTCGAATAAAAATTTTCCAGAAAATCTTTAGATTCTTTGAATCCCGAAAGAAACTTCCTACATTTTATGGAATGCAAAAGTTCTGCTTACCATTTTTTCATAGATTCTACTTGCCACTCTGGTCTTTTCCATATACTAAATATACTATATAATACTTTATGAGTTGTCTGATATTTGGTTTTATGAAATTGATAATACCCATCCAAACTTGTGTGAAAGGTAAACAAATATTTACTGTTTATATTACTATATAATTCTATTTATCGATCTATATTTCTTTATAAAATGCAAACAATATGATTATGAATATTGGAATTACTAACATAGAAGGTAAAAACTACTTACCTTACATATACGTATATACTATCCGATTCTATACACATATTAATATATAATATACATTAATATATAATTTCCTCAATATATAATATTGATACACTTATATATTGTAGTACATATATTTGTATTTTTTTTTTTCATATAATCTAAGTGTAGATTATAATATAAAAATAAAATGAACTAAGGAAAGACATTTAACCATTTAACAAAATGAAATAAAAACTATGAATAAATGAAAAATATTTAAATATTTCTTGGAAATAAATAAATAAAGAAAAACTCTTTTATTTGAATCAACGCAGACCACCCGGAATAATTTAAGCAACAGGTAAATCCTTGCTTGAGATAATGCATCATCCAACATCAGATTTGTTTATTTGACTTATAATAAATTGATTTCCCATTTTTGGGACTCTGCTACTCATTCTAGACATATTCGGCTAACCATTCAAAACTCTAGTCATTCTCTATTAATTAAATCGACTTAAAAAAAATACACAGTGCGTTCCGAAGGTTTTAGGACTTTTCACGTTTCAATTTATCCAAAGAGTATGTATGCCTTCCGAATTGATACAACACGCTCTATCAACGATTCAAAGCACTACTGGATGTTCTTCTTCGGGATTCTTGTTAGCCTCTGTGTCGTCGTAACACGTTTGTTTCATGACTATTTTGAGCTTGGGGAATAGTTAAAGAATAATTTAAACGGAGCCAGATCAGTCGAATACGGGCTGTGTTTGGTGAAAATGTCGTGTACAAGGAATAATCGGTGGCAAGGTACGTTGCCGTGCGAAAGTTATCAGCTTTCGTCTTTGCGATAAACCGGTCGAAAACGAAAAATTCTTTGCCACAAACGCTTCAGAATGCCTAAATACTCTTTACCATTGACTGTAGTGCAATACAGAATGAATTCTGAAATGAAAATCTATTGGTAACTATTATCTATTAATAACACAGTTACAATAGCTTTGATGTATTTAGGGTTGCGGCGGTGAGCTTCAATGAGGTCTTTGCAGTGCTCAATGCGATGGAATTTTTCCGCTTCTGCGAGCGTATAATGAAATGAATGTAATTGACTTGTGGCATACCGAATAATGAGATCTTCCTTTAGCTTCCTAAATCAAAATTTCGAGTATTGGTCGATTGCAGCCTCCACTCCCCGATTTTGACCGGCCTGTCCTCACGTTATCCAAAACATCCGGAATAAACAATCATAACTATAACCTTTTTTGTGCAATTTTTACGTTTCTATGAAGTTTTTTCCGATATTTACTCTTTATTTGACATTCATTTTGTAACATGAAAGCAAAACGACAACCACGCCAACCGATATAAGTTTTCTTTAAGGGCTTGCCATGTCTAGCATCAGCACACGGTTCTGTAATCATAGTTACCAAATGGATAAGTGTTCCAACGCTTGGGCCCAGAATGACTTTATAAGGTATATAAGTATATAGGAGGCAAATTCACCCAGAAGCCTTACGGCATTATAATATCTAGTTTGCCCTACTTTTTGACATCGCTCTCAGGGTTCTTACACCTACCGAACACAATTATCACGACAAGTGGCAATTCAACAAGGGGATATAATACATAATAATACATAATTTATATTTTTCAAATCAAAGTAATCGACAACAATTTATATATGTCAGTTTTCGTTATATTTTCAAATAAGAAACATTAGATTTACTCACAGAAAAAAAATTTATTTTGATTCCTTTAATTCGAATTATATGCATACCCACTATTTGGTAAATTTACAAAAACGTAATGGAAAATTCTAAGATTATCAATGTCATTGCCGTCAAAACTGACATTAAGTCATATATACAACTCCAGCAGTGGATCAATGGTACCTTAGATGGGCAAATAGAGCATTTAAATGACATAAGTAATGGCGCTGCTTATTGCCAAATAATACACAAACTATTTCCGAAATCAATTAACTTGAAGAAAGTCAAATTCGATGCGATTGAGCCCCATCACTGCATGACCAATTATAAGCTATTGCAATCAACTTTCAACGATCTGAACATACAACGAGATGTCCCGATAAAGGATTTAATGGAGGGGGGCATTCATGCGATCCAATTTTGTTCTTGGTTTGTTAAGTTCTACAATAAAAATGTTAACCGCAACAATCCAAAAATATATGATGCAGCAGCCGAACGTGGCTATGTTCCACTTGGCTTAAGATCCCAGAAACCCTATCAAGAAAGAGACACCGTACCAGCCTATTTAAATCAGAAAAAACGTTGAAACGTCATTACAAAAAAAAAAAAAATAGTTAAATCTCTACACCCAACAAACTAAGTCGAAAAAGAACTGAACGGAATTGGAGACGAAAAAGGACTACAAAAAAACTCGGATATAATTTTGGAAGTAAACATGGATATTTTGTATTATTAGTTAACAAAATTACTCCAAATGAGCAAAATTTTATATTTCTTAATAAAAATAATAAAGTTATTGATGCAGTTCCAAATATTAATATTTTAATTTTAATTATCCCAATTGAAGTTAATGAGTGACTACTGTTTGATAATGGGAAGGAGGAGGGGCTTTGAAAAAATAATAATTTCACCGAAACATTGTTCTCTTCGGCGCTCATTAAGTTTTGAAAACGCTGGCGAGCTGACGAGCTTAGGTTACCATTGTATTGGACGAATAACCACTTCGGAATTAAGATCCTTTTTGTTAGTTCTGTGAGTAGTCCGCATATTCTTGCAAGCAGCATCAAAATTAACTTCCTTGCATCTTATCAAGGTGTCATGTATCCCAGCGCCCTCATATGATTTGGATAGGTTGAAGGCTGCACATTTAATCTTTCTCAAGTTTCTTGTATCGGGCTGTTTGTTTTATTATTCTACTATAAATAATAAACAGGAAATTTTGGCCAATTACTACATACCCATTGCCTGAATCTGCTACTATTGTAGGGTGTTATTGATTTATAATTAAATTAAAAGAACAAAACAAAATGTTATTACATATTTTAAAAGAATTTCAAATTCATTTAAATTTATATGGTCTTAATATCATTAAAGTCATTACATTATAATCTTATAAACATAGAATTGCAGTCCTGCTTGCCTTTGGCGTTTATTGTGCTGCCAGTATTTATTTAAATTTCTTATTGGTTCAGTTAGGTTGGCACGGCTTGGTTCTGCTTAATCCACTGAACAGTTCTGAAGGAACTAACGATGGGTTATTTTGCAAGAATGCCAGCTCGTTCATTATGCTTATGAGTATCTTATCTTCTTAAGATAATTATGAATATGGGTTAAATCTGTCAAAGAAAAGTTTCATGCGGTAAGTTATCATTAATTCATGGTCACCCATCTCGATAAGAACAAAGGATTATTAGTGTTATACACATAAATACTCACTGAGAGTAATCACTATTGAAATATCTAACAATTTTCAAATACTAAAGGTATAAATATCTTTTTATACTATGCATGCAGTGAATAATTCTAATCGGACCACTAACCGCCTAATCAATTTACGTAATCGAAATGAAATTTGGATACTATAAATGTTTGACCCATATTCATCAATCATGTAAATTGTAAGATCGTAGGATAACTGGATCGTATACCTACTTAATTGGTTATTTGTCATTTAATTTTTAAATTAAGACTATCAAAGATTGTTGGTTCTGGTTTTGGCATCTTTACGGTCGAATGATGATGTGCAAGTTTGAAAAGGCCTGTGCCTATAGATGCTGGTAAGCCTAGAATGATACGCTCTGAGACGCCATCAATAGCATCCTTCTGACCATAATAGGCAGCATCGAATAAATGATCTGAAGTTTTTTCAAACTAGAAATAAAAACATAGAAAATGTTGTTATATTCTCTGCATAGAAATATAGAAAGAGAATAGAGAAGCTCACCGATGCTAAATTAAAGACACTTTCACGCATTTTAGCTAAGCCGTGACGTGTGATACCCAAGACTTCACCGCGTGCTGTCATCTGACTGGCAAGCAACATAATATGACGTGTATCAACTTGCATACCATGACCCTCCATTACCTCGGTTATTTCAGTCATTATAATCGTTCGGGCTGCTTCAATGCCAAGCGTTTGATAGATTTCCCAAATATTATTGCTCGTTGTTTTGTTGCCAATCACGCCATATGTGGCCATGACATCACGCAATCCAACACCTTCAATGCATAATTTATAGCTTGGCGGTTTGATGGTATCATCGATCGCAATGACAGCCCGGGAAATATTTGGGAAACCAGCAATAACAACTTTTTGGGCAGCAAGAGCAAGACGTGATAGCTCAGCATTGATGGAGCTATAATGTTTATTTTTATCCAAATCTATAACAATGATTGATGGGCCGTAATTTCTAATATTCGCTGGTTTTATGCGCATTTTCGATTTACAAATGCTGTGAGTGGACAATTTGAATTTATAATCAGAATATTATATAGTAAAATGTATGAGATACTTACCTATACATTATTGTCTCAACATTAACATCTAAACTAAGAACTTTAATACGCTGTATATCGAGACAAATTAGCAAATAACAACGCTTAGTTCTATAGACCTCATCAATGTATGAGGATACTTCGCCTAGTGTTGTCTTCTCAATGCGTGCCTTCACTGTACGAGCGAAACGCATGCATTTATTGTTTGTTAGCTCTGCAGTTATGATTGGTGTCGATATGGTTTTCGTTGCATTTATAATCTCAACAATACGCGGCACACCCTGGGTAATGTTCATCGAGGCAACACCAGCAAAATGAAAGGTTTTCAATGTCATCTGCGTGCCAGGTTCACCAATACTTTGAGCTGCAATCGCACCCACAGCAGTTCCAGGCTCTGTTACAGAACGTACATAACGATCATGTATCCATTGCAAGAATGTACGCATTTGACTCGATGTGAAATATTCAATTTCATCAGCTAATTTTGGCTGTGACTCAAATCGTTTTTGTACTAGGGTAATATTTGCTGCAACCGCTTCAATGAATTTCCTACATAAATAAGAGTGAATAATTTATTTCATAAAGTCAATGCTGATTGACTAATTAATATATACACTTACATTGTATCATTACGAAAATCATGACGTGCTTTGGAATATCTTTTGCTATTAAATATCTCTTTGGCAACAATCTTAATCTCTTCGCCTTTTAGACGCTTCTCATTACGATATGGATGTGTACAACGTAAATGATTCAATTGACGCACCATATCGACAGGTTTATTTTTCGTTTCCATATAAACAGGATCCAAGCCATCACCACCATAGACAAACTCAACAATTTCACCAATGGCATTACGTACAGAACCATCATAATGAACGACCAAATCCTCTAAGCATTTGACTAAACGTCGTTGTAAGTAACCAGTTTCAGCTGTTTTGACAGCGGTATCGACAAGACCCTCACGTCCGGCCATTGTATGAAAGAAGAATTCAGTTGGTGTTAGACCAGAATAGAAACTATTTTGAACAAAACCACGTGCCCCCGGTAAAGCAGCTACAAACAAAATCAACAAAAAAAAAGAAAAAAAATCCATTTATTTAAGTAAAATTATATTATATAAATTATACTTACAAAAAGGTTCAAAATGTGGCAGTGCTCGACTCTCGAAACCGTTCGGAACACGTTTACCACTGATAGCTTGCTGACCAACACATGCAATCATTTGCGAGATATTAATATTGGAACCCTTGGAACCAGATAAAGCCATTATCAAAGCACTATTTGTTGGATGCAATTCACGAAAACATGCTTTTGCCGCCTGTTCTCGAATACTGGATAATTCACGTAACATAACCGCTTCAAGGGTTTCTTCGGGTGAACATCCAGGCTGGCATTGCAATGAACCATCTTTCATCTTTTCTATATAATCATCACACTTTTGATAGCCCTTATCCAGTAATAACATTTTCGCTTCCAATAATCTGTTACTTGGTGTAACATCACCAATGCCAAAGGAAAAGCCACGATTTTGTAAGAAATATGAAGTGAGCTGTAATGATTGAATAGAAAATATGTACAATAATAATAATAATAATTGGTCGATCAGTTATTAAAGATATAGATCATACAAATAATATAATCCCTATGATCCTTTCATTTCTTTTTTTTTTTTTAAATTAATACTTATGATGAAATGTCCTACCTACGTTCTAGTAATAAATCTCTCTCCTTCCAAACATTTCATGGGAATCTAATTTCACAGACTTTATCTTCTATGGAGCTTGTTCAGCCAGCGATTAATTTAAATCTCTAAATCTTAAAACATGTACATATTTAAATGCTCGGCAAATGATGAAATATTCATGAACCAGTTGCATACAGCAGATTGTTGTTAAATTGGAAACTCATTGCTGGAAGTTCTATAGGCATTAATCTTAAAAATTATACATATTATTATTACAGAACTTTTTCGCTTATCTGAATGTTAGAAGCTCTAATTCTCTATTGCATAAACTTTACCTAAGTCTTTTGAAGTTGTAAAATTTGAGAATAAAACTTGAGCACTTGGTGTTACTTAAGTTTATATACACTGTAAGTACAGAAACAATCTATGGAAAATCGATTGGTCCTAATCCATTGTATGTTCATTTCGGATAGTCTCAGGTCTTAATTTTTCAAATGGAATTTGAAGTTAATACCATAGAAATTTTAGCTATCGTGATAATTATACATTAAATTATTATGATAATAATATAGATAAAATAAAATCAATTATGTATTAGAAGAGATAGTCTTCATTTCATCAGATATACATAATATCAATTTGTTTAACTTATTGTTCAGTGAGACATGTTTCTCAATAAAAAAATTCAACATTTTCTTAGAGCAATTTAATGGTTTTATGTTATAAGATGACAAAAATAATTTCATTATCTTGCGAATTGGACCATAGACACAGGACAATAGAGTTTTGGTGGCCCCAATATTTATTATATACAATATAATAAATAAATAAATAATAAATATTTTGTTATTATCAATAAATTATTTTGTGTATAATCTTATAAAAAGGGACATATTATTTTGAGTAGCCCATAGGCAACGATTTTCTTAGTATAGCTCTGTCCCTTAGCGGAACTGGAAAGAACCTTCTTTCGCCTTACAATATAAATTACAAATATCATAGAATACTAAGTATAACGTTGTGTATACAAATAGAAAATATTTCTGTATCATATACAAAAAAACTTTATGTAAGTCTATTGAAAATTTAGCTACAATTAACCAACTCATCTGTTATGATTATGGTGTTAAACAGCTTGGCATTCTAAATTGAATTGTATGGTAAATTCGAAATAAAGTAATATGACAAGGTGTCTGGTATCATTTAATGTTAAGAAAGTTAATGGAAACGTCATTGAAATATTTCTTGATTAAATTCAAGTTAAAAAAAAGTGTGTTCTTGCTCTTGTTATCATTGTAAAAGTTAATTGAAGTCGTCGTCCATAGTTGTTGGACAGCAAAGGCAACAGCAGCAGCAGCAGCAGCAGCTGCGACGACTGCGGCTAATCTTATCATGGCCCAAAACGTTCAACACTTGGTAAATATAATTGCGAAATAATGCAAAATTAACGCAGAGCACAAAAAGACAAGTGAAGCCACTGACGACTAGACGAAGATATCTCTCTCTCTTGCCATAGTATACTTAGACGTACTATGAAATCCATGGGAAATTTAAGGATGATTTTAACCATTGTCATTTCCATATTTAGCCTGTTCAGTTGTTGGCATACAACAAATGCTGCCTCATTGAATATTGTAAGTTTTATTAATTACTTTATATTGATGAACCAGACGATTCTATATATATATTTCTGATACTTTTTTTTATTTGTAATCTATTAGGAGGGACGCATTATTAATGGCAAACAGGCCCATAGAGCGCAATTCCCGTGGCAAGTGATATTGAAACGTGATGCTTATGATGGTTTACTTTGTGGTGGTTCCATTATAGCATCACAATGGGTTCTGACAGCAGCACATTGTGCCTATGAGTTAGATTCGATCTTCTTAATGTTTGGCACTACACAACTGGAAGATTCAAATGCTTTAAATATGACAGCAACACAATTATATGTGAATCCCAATTATAATTGTGAATATCTGAATAATGATATAGCCCTGATTCAGTTGCCAACGCCATTGATATGGACTAAAACCATACAACCAATTTCATTGGTATCCTCTACACAAGCAAGCAACACTTATGTGGGCACATTGGCAACAATCGCTGGTTTTGGTCTCATCGATGATGAATATTTGGATTTCTCAGAGATTCTTTTATATGCACACGTCCAAATAATCGATAATAGCAAATGTCTACCGATTTTTGGTAAAAATGTTGTACTGAGTTCGACAATGTGTGCTGATGGCGCAAATGGTAGTAATATGTCAATATGCAGTGGTGATTCTGGTGGTCCACTAATTATACATGATAGTACAGGACGTGCCATACAAATTGGTATCAATTCATTTGTGGCACAGGATCGTTGCACCGAAGGTTATCCATCCGGTTATGTACGTTTGACAACATATTTGGATTATATTTATGCTGTTACAGGCATCTCACCATCATCGTTTTCGTCATAATAATATGTTGTATGTATGTGTGTACTATGTGTATGTATTTCTCTGCTTAATTGTTTATTTATAAGAAGATCAAGATTTCTTGGAAATATATGTACAATGATAAGATATCAACAAAATGGGATTAACAACTTCAATTGTTTATGATTAAACTAAATTTCGTAGCCAAAGTCTCAACAAAATTGGAATGGAATTTGATAACTGTAATATATACAATATGAATGCATAGGTGATATCACTTTTTTGGAATCTTAGACATCAGAAAATCTATAATCTATAAAGAATATATTTATATACCTACAATGCCATACTTATTCTAGGAAACTAAGAAACCTAAAAACCTATAATCTGTGTTGTAAATTCGATTAGAAAGTTTCATATTTAATGGCATCATTAAGCCTTAAAATAATATGGAAGTATTGGGATCCATCCGACAATAGCATATAGAATATGTATATGTAAGTATATTGTTTTAGATGGAATCAAAATCAAAACGCTTGTTAGCAATTTGAAAATTGTATTTTAAACTCGATTGGCAAATTAATTAATTGCATCACTAAGGCTACAAAAAGATTAAAGGTACTGAAACCCATCCAACTATATCGATAGTTTATGGAAGTAATCAGCACGCCTGTTGCTCGGCAACTCAAAATATTACAACGCTGAAAATTGATTTACATACCCGATTAGCAAAGCCTATTTTCATACTAAATTTCAAAATTCAAAATGATTCGAGGGTTTCAGGGTATCTCAAAATCGGACCTATCCGACTATAGTATACAGACATGTTATGTGTTTTTTTTTTTTTTTTTTAATTGCAACTTGTCAATTTTACACAATGATAGGAACAAGCTCTTACTTTGATAAGAAATTGAAGTGATTTAATAAACACCGGAGACGAAGACATTCGAGTGCCAGCAAGAAAGAGGGTTTTCCCCATATGCTTTAGGTATATTTAATTATTGTTACTATGTACTTACCCGAGAAAGACGCCACATGCACTTTGTTGCATAGGATTCTCCATAATCACGTAATATCACATAGAATATACAATTTTTAGTACCAGAACCCATTGTGCTTTTGTCCATAACGCCGCACATTATTTCCGAATTACGTATAACGACCCCTACGAAAAAATATATAGGCAGCAATTAATAAAACTACACTCAACATTCAATTCAACTTGATCAAACATTGGCTTTAACTTACATGAATCATTTGCACAGAGATCATAATTGGAAGTGTAATTGCGTCCTTTCGTAATTAAATTCACTTTGACAGGACATTTTTTGTTGGGTTTAAATAGTAAATTGAACACTTGTTTACCCGTCCACAAGCGACAGGGTTTCAATATTGCTGGCGGTGGCATATCAATGCATAAAGTTATATCATCACTAGCCAAGAAACAAGCGGCCAATTGCATTGCTTGTTCACGTGTTAGGAATTCATCTTTTTGTGTTAACAAATAGCCTCCAGTGATGAAATCTTGTGTGGCAGCAATTAAGATTTCACCATTCTTGGGTGTTACTAAATTCGACTTGTTACCCATCAATATGAGAGCCTCGGCACGGGCCTCTTCTGTTTGTGGTAAATGTAGGTTCATTTCGTCACCATCGAAATCAGCATTGTATGGCGTGCAGGCGCATTCATTGAAACGAAATGTTCTTTGTGGTTGGACCTTGGCACAATGAGACATTATGGACATCTTATGCAATGAAGGTTGTCGGTTGAACAGGACAATATCGTTGTCACGCAAATGACGTTCAACAATGTCACCGCATTTTAGTTCTTGTGAGACTTTATCACGATTGCCATAGGCCAGATACTTTTTATATTTAGAGCCACGATGCTGGACATAATTAGCTCCGGGATGTTTGAATGGACCATTCTTAATGAGTTCCTTCATGAGAGATATATTTGCTGGATGGACACGCTCTGGATAGGTTAGAATTTTGGCAACGTGCACTGGTACACCAACTTGATGGATCAAGAGATTGGGATCAGGCGAGATGACGGTACGGCCAGAGAAATCAACTCTTTTGCCAGAGAGATTGCCACGGAAACGTCCTTGCTTGCCCTTAAGACGTTGTACAATGCCTCGTGTACTTTTCTTGGGCACCATATTCAATGGTATTCCTGAAATTTCACTATGGAAGTAGAGAGACACATGCAGTTGCAAGAAATCCCAATCCTCATATATCAAATCGACTTTGCCACCGCTTGTCATATGCCTCTGAATGACATCGTTAATGAGCAATATTTCGCTTTGTTTCATCGTTAAATCGTCTTCGGTTGTGCCTGATTTTACTTCGGACAACACTGAGGGTCTTATACATGCTGGCGGCACAAAGATTCGAGTCACAATTAAATTTGTCGGATGTCCGCCACCATTAGCTGCCATGCCCAGCAATGGAATATCTCTTTGTGGTATATTCTGGAAGAGTTCAAGCACTGTTAGCGGCGTCAACTCTTCCACATGATTATAAGTGGTCAATGCCTGATTGAGTTCACGATTTGATTCCGTCATCTTAAGCATTTCCTCCAAATGATTGCTTAGCAATGGATCCGGTTTGCGACCACGTTGTAAATCATGAACAATCTTTAGTAAGCCTGGTCCCTTCTTGACGCCACCATTGCAGACATTACAAAATGGGCATTTCGTTTGTTTCTTAGCCAATGCATGCATTTGTGCGTGCAACGCTTTCTTGGCCAAATAGGAGAAATTTGGATTGTGTAAACGCTTTTCGAATTTCACGCGATCCTCTTCCTTGACCATAACATGTGCACAATTCTTGCATATCATTTGCAATATCTTAATTATGGCACGAAAATGACCAATGTGAAACACTGGCAATGCCAAATCGACATAACCGAAATGTCCGATGCAATCGTTTAAGCCTTGTCCGCAAGTCTCACAGTTGGCATCTTTGGTACTGATGCCCAGACGACGATCGAGCACGCCATAAGGCACCGGCTGCCGTTGCGCCTGGTATATATTCTTGGAGATAATTCGAACATGTGAACTTTGTTGTATTTCATCTGGTCCACTCAAGCTGAATTCTACATGAGATCTTAGATTGGCATATAAATAGAAAAATATGTTTTCATTATCATTATTTTCCATTTTTCTTTTAACTTAGTTTTACTTACATTTTCTTATGCAAATCGGCTTCACGAAATTGTTCTTTAGGCATCTTTGTGGCGAACAACTTTGTCAACGCACAAGAACAATGCACAATAGACTTTATGAACTTTTATTGAAACGAAAAAGGAGAATAAGAACTAAAACGATTTAACAATTGTTGCACATGCATCACAAAACAAAGCAACTCAATGCGGTGGCGGCATTTGTTGTTCTTATTCTTCTTTACGAAAGTATATTTGAATGTTTTCCAGCACTAAAGGCAACAGCTGTTGAAAAATGTTCTTACAACACTTAAAAAAACAAACCATTTTTGATTAGTGTTGAACAACAGCAAAAACAGTGAATAACAGCAAAGTAGAATGAATGCATAAAACAGCGGCAAATTTTAAGGCCAAATAAACCATCTTCTGAAATTACAAGATATTGTCCAATCTCAATATATCATTGCCTTAGCATAATATTTGAAAAGAGAATCAAGGTCTGCGTCATAGGGTTCCTTATCAAAAATAACTTTATTAGCCCCAGACAAGTGAGATGTTGTAGCTATAACACTTCTTGTCAGATGCTATTTCGCGCAATAAAATCTTGTCACTATATTCGCAACGGATGTGGAAAAAGCATTTAATCGCATAGGCGTTCATAGTTCTCTTTAACAATTGAAAACATGAGGAGATGGGTCCAAGAATCTTCCACCTGGTGAAAATTAACAAAGTACTTTCTTAACACAATAATATTTACACAATGGAATTCCACTGAAGTATCATATTTATTATTGCCTTTATTGGAAGAGTTGGAAGAGGCTTTTGAAAAGATTTACCACACACATATTTTCTTGAAACTCAAAAGCCTAAAACTAACAGTTGAAATCTACATAAAATTTAAAGACAAAATTTCAGAAATCAAGCTCATTAGATCTCGAGTTTCTGAAGGTATCATTTTGTTTTTAATATTATGCACGATATGTACTGCCGATTGATGATTATCATAACATCTAAGTTCCTACTTATGCCGATAATACAGTTATACTTGCCACTTCAATATTCACAGTTGAAGCTTTTACCATCCTCATTCACATATGAATTGTTGTTAACGAACTGCCTGTCATAGTATTTAGCTGCAGTCACTTTCTTTTACCATCATACCTTCTAATGAGAAAGAGATGTGTGCGCCGGATAATCACAAACATCCTGCAATCTCGTATATGTATCTGAGTCTTATCAACAACACACACATTATATGTTATAAACAATTTGAAAAAATAATGAATCTGTAATCAAGGCATTCAATGAAAATGTTTACAATAGAACAAAAATATCATGTAACTTCAAATGCTTGTTAGTTAGAGTGGTTTGCAATGAAAAGATATAAATGCATCCAAATAATTGATGTAATTGTTAAAGAAAAGCAAATCAATGGATAAAGATAATTCTGAATACAGTGACACAAGCTGTCATCCTCTTTAGAACTCGCTATAATATAGTTTTAGGCAAAATATTATAGTTACATTTTCTCTTGGCCACTTCGCGCACGGTTTCATTAAAATGACTTCGTTATATAGAAATTGTCTGTACTATAGTGGTGTTTGATATAAAGGAGTTCGTTTGACTGCACATATAACTTTAAATAAAAACAATATTGGACTTTAAGCAGATAAAAGAAATTATAAATTTCAAAACGGTGAATGATGGTGTGATCATCTTGTAACGCCATCTGTCTTTTGAAAGGCGCGCCATCTGTTGTTATACGTAGCACATAAAGTCTTAATAATCTTTTATTTTCTGCATTTCATGTTTATAATATTAAAATTTGACAACATAAAAGAATCAATGGAAATAAAAAAATGAAAAGAAAATTCAAAATATTGTTAGGCAAAGCGTAGGCATAACATATGTCGAAAGTAGTGTTGGTAAATGTTGCTATGGTTTTGGTTATGTGCCAGGGTGACCATTGCAATATATAAATAAATGATATGTTGGCGCTATCGCAGCAGGTGGAGATTTGGGTGGTTTGCGTATATGTGTTTGTGTGCGTGTGCGTGTGTATGAGGAGATTTTTCTGTCAACCAATACCTGCCTTCCTTCGTACTCGTTCGTAATCTTTTGCGCGAATTATTACAAAACGAAAAATCCAACGAAAAAATGTTGCGTACATTGACACGAGTCGGCGAATTGCCAATTGTATTAAAACAATTGCAAAAAGTATGTAATCGTAGTAATAATAACAATAAAACTAATAAAATACATTTGTTGTGCTCTTCCAACGTGACTAATAAATCCGTATCCGTATCAAAATCTAATAAACTAAATACAATAATAACAAGCAACTACCATCATCGACATCGTCATCATCATCACTTCTTAGCCAATCGGACTACTGGTGCTAATGGCGGAGTTGGCATTGGTGATGTTCATCAACTGGCCAACAACAACAATAGCAATATCATCATCATAAATAACAGAAATTTGCAAAGCCGGAGCACGTTCAACAATGTTCTTCGTCATATAAATTTAAAATCTAGCACGCGTTATTCATCGTCATTTTTCGGTTTCTTCCAGAATGCGGCCCAGGCTGGTGTCCAAAAGACAAACAACTATGCTACGGAGGCTACCATACAAGTGAATCGTGTAAGCAAAAACAATATTATGCATAAGATAGACTGACAAACTGTCTATACGATAGATAGAAGGACAGACAGACAAAAGTTCTTATATATTACGTATATTACATAATTTGCATGCATGTCTCTTTCTCTGATGCTTCTTCTTCTTCTAGAGATTGCTACATATGTATTTGTATCTATGTGTGTGTATGTATGGTGTGTTATGTGTTTTGTAAAAGTATGTGCGTGCGTGATATGTCGTCGGCGGCGGCAAATGACAACAACAAATTGTGTGCAAAAGAATAGTGAGGGTTGGGGGGAGAAAGAGAGAGTGAGTAACGAGGTCACGGGCAATTCGCTTTGATAATGATGGAATGACGTTGGCTTAGTGAGATAGGGGGACTCACAGAGTGAGATAAAATAGGATGGGATGGGATGGCATTGAAGCAGAACTTGTTAAGTTAAAAATTGATCAATTAATGCAATTTACAGGTGTTTATCTTTTATGATGCTGTGACCATTATTTTCATAGATCAAATCAACCAAGTCAAGGTCATCAATATCATTACAGTAGATGCTCACAAATTATAACTCAATTTCTCCGAAATATATGGATCTTCAAGTTATTTGAACCAAGAGAAGTTGTTTATAATTTGAAATAAGCATTTTCATTTTTTATTTTTCAAAGGAATAAAAAGAAAAAATGATCGAAAATGCTGGACTGATGCTAGGATATGGACTATGAAATATAATTGATTCAGACTGTTTCACCTGTCAGTCTTTAGACGAAAAATCGAAGCATGGAAGCATGCAGACTTCAATGAAGCAGAATTAATTGAAACAGGAGTTTCATCTGATAATCTTCTGTCAATACCGGGATCAGCTCGGATCTCTTCTCATTCCTTCTTTTGCTATTGGCGATTACTAATGTTACTCTTCACGCAGTAAATGTACCATACAGTTTGTAACACACAGAAAGAGACGTTGCAGATCCCATAAAGTATATACATACATGCATATATTTTTGATCAGCTCCAGGAGATGATTTGATTTTGCCACACCTGTCTGTCCTTCTATATGTATGGAAATCAGTCCCTCAGTTTTTGGACTAAAGAGCTGAAGTTTTTTTTTTTTTTCATACGCTGCACAAAATCTTATTTCTAGGTGGGGTACCCTTACCATACAAAACCAAAATCAAACTGACGCCATAAATGTCTGGCCCATATTCATCAACCATATAAATTTCAAGAACCTAGGATTACTGGATCGCATAGCTCCTATACAAATCCAAATTCAAAACTTTGATGTTTTTATTACGAACCATGTAAATTTCAAGATCATAGGATTACTGTATAGCATAGTTCTCATGCATATATTCCGGTCTCAATGTTGGAACGCAGTATGTAGACTGCTTTTACCCTACATACATATAAGTCAAATCAATATTGTAAAACGTTGTGTAAGGGAAGCAAGAAGAGTAGTACAGCTTCGGAATAGCCGAAAATAACATGTCTGGTTCTGATTTGTTTTTCTCTGTTTTTCCTTTAAATATGAAATTTAAGAAAAAAAAAAAAAGTCCTGGAATTACAACAATTTGGGAATTGCAACAAAGTGGTTCTAATTTGTGAGCTTCTACTGTATTATTATCAACACGATCAAAGCTATTAAAATCATTATTTGATACTATAATCAAACGCATCTTGTGATGCGTGAACAAAGCTATATAAATTATAATAATGATAATGATAGAGGTACCATCCACTTATCTATCCATACATCTAGCATGCATAGCTTTGCTAAGTGTTTGAGATTGAGAATTAAGGGAAGCAATAAAGCAAAGTAGCATGTGAGTAATTGAATGAGTGATTAAGTAAGTGACTGAGTGTCGTGCGAAGTGATATGCAAGCATTCAATTCAATTATCTAATTAAATTTATAATTTGTTTGTTTTAGCCCTACAAATTGCATCGCCTGGATGAGGGTCCCAAGACCACGGTAACTTTGACCAAAGATGAAGCCACCAAATACTATACACAAATGCAAACAATACGCCGCATTGAGACCGCTGCCGGTAATCTTTATAAGGAGAAAATTATCCGTGGCTTTTGCCATTTGTATTCGGGGCAAGAGGCTTGTGCCGTTGGCATGAAGGCAGCGATGCGTGATGTTGATAATATTATATCAGCATATCGTGTACATGGTTGGACTTATTTAATGGGTGTACCACCATTGGGTGTTCTTGCCGAATTGACGGGTACACAAAGTGGTTGTGCCCGTGGTAAAGGTGGCTCTATGCATATGTATACTACGAATTTCTTTGGCGGCAATGGTATTGTTGGTGCCCAAGTGCCACTTGGTGCTGGCGTTGGCTTGGCCTGCAAATACAAAGGCAATGGTGGCATGTGCTTAGCTTTGTATGGTGATGGTGCTGCCAATCAGGGACAAGTATTCGAAGCTTATAACATGGCGTATTTATGGAAATTGCCAGTGATATTTGTATGTGAGAATAATAATTATGGTAAGTTCAAACTAAAGAAAGAGGAACAGAAATACTGTGTGTGAATGAGAGAGGAAAACTATCTATCTGTCCATTTATCTATCTATTTCTAGGTATGGGTACAAGTGCCGAACGGGCTTCATCAAACACAGACTATTATACACGTGGAGATGCTTTGCCTGGCATTTGGGTTGATGGCATGGATGTCTTAGCTGTGCGTAGCGCCACCGAATTCGCCATTGAATATGTAAATACACATGGTCCATTAGTTTTGGAAACGAACACTTATCGTTATTCTGGACATTCAATGTCTGATCCTGGTACAAGTTATCGTACACGTGAGGAAATCCAAGAAGTTCGCCAGAAACGTGATCCCATAACATCATTCAAAGAGATGTGCATTGAGCTGGGTCTATTGACACCCGAAGAAGTTAAGGTAGGTGATAGTGATTATGTTCGTTATTGTTATGGTTGTAAATACATGTTAAAATGTTTATTTTTTTAGGTCATCGATACTAAAGTACGCAAGGAAATCGATGAGGCTACTGCCCTTGCAAAGAGCGAAACTGAACTGCCATTGCCACATCTCTGGACAGATGTTTATTCTCATTGCTTAGAGCCCAAAATTCGTGGCATTGACGGTTATAACATTCAGCATATTCAGGAACGCAAGGGCGTCAATCAATAAACACGTTCCTGATAATTTAAGTACTAACTAGAGCAGACAACATCAGTGGTCTAGATGACGGTGATGAAGAAAGAGAAAGAGAAAAGGATGAGTAGGAAACGAAGGCGGGAAGAGCAAAGGAGTCTCACAAAATTAGCAAATTATTTTAAAAGATGATGCCATTACCAGGCTATACAGAATGATAGAATTTGTCCGAAGGCAGGCAGGTGGACTGGCGAGATAGAATAGAACGAAGCAAACGAATGAAGGAAGGAAAAAATGATGAATGGGTGTAAAAAATGGTTTAGTGAAAATATTGTTCATATTAGTTTACGCTTAAAGTTTTTTTTTTTTAAATTTGTAATTTGTGGTTTGAGGTTTAGTTTTGATTACGAGGTATAATCAAATGCACCTTCTCAACGTTATAGCTTTAAACAATCGACCTCCCTTGCACATATGTACACCCAATTCTTTTTTGTACACGATAGATACGTTCCTTAGAAATCCGAGCAAAAAAAAAAATTGTGTAAAAAATACATGATACATGCGATATATGGTATATTTGGGGATATGTTCCACAACTTTAAAAAATCGTGTAAGGTGGAAAATCTTTATATGTTTTCCCAAAAAACCATGCATAAAAAGTGAAAATTAATTCCATGTTATTAAAAATTAATTTATTATATGTGACAGAAGGCTTAACTGGAAAGAGCATATTAAGAGGAAGAAGAAGAAGCTCGTTTTGAAAAGCTGGAAAATGAACTGGCTTATAGGTCACGGGACCCAGCTCAGTTTGAGTAATAAAATCATTTTGCACAAGACTATAATTAAACCAATATGGACATACGGCATCCAATTTTGGGGTTCAGCAGTTAACTCAAACATAGGAATTCTTCAACGTTTTCAATCGAAGTTACTGAGAAGAGTAGTTGGGGCTCCGTTCTATGTACGAAACTCGGTGCTGCACATAGACCTTCGGGTGTCACTGGTTAAGGATGAAATTCGTAGGTACAGTAAGTTACAAGAGATCAGGCTAGAGAATCACCTCAACTCTCTTGCTTTAGGTCTGCATAACATCAGCCCTCAAACCAGAAGGCTACGTAGACAGCACCCGCTCCACCTCCCTTGTCGTATCCCTTTATCTAGTTGATGTCTGCTGAAGTTTCATTTGATGCTTAATTCTTTTTTTATAAACAGATTTACACATTGGCCTTTCTGGAACAGAAAGTAAATAAAAATAAATATTACACAAAAAAAAAAAAAAAAACGGAATAAAAAATCCTATGCTGTGCTAATTATACCTATGAAAATAAAAATTTAAATAATAAATAAAAATCTAAAAATTTCGCAACTATTCATCGCTAGTTGATAAAAAGCGTGCACGTTTATTATGGACTGGACCATCATCATCATCATCAAAAAACATCTTTTAAATTTTTTTTTTGGATGCGTGCAATATCAAAAAATTCGTGTAAAAAAATTGGCTCATCGAATTTGTTACCCTTGTTATTTCAAATTCGTGTAAAAAAGGACGTGTAAAAAAAGAGTTGGGTGTATATGTGCTTGTATCTGAAACATAAGATACAATCAGCATACAAAAACAACAGCAATAACAACAACATCATATGTGATTCTAATTAAGCTTAAAGTGATGGTTTTGGTTCGCTCCTCTGTAATAATCCATAAAAAAAAAAAAGAGAAAATATTTTAGATAAACAAAAATAAATTCTTTCATTTTTCTTTTTCTTATTTCCAATTTAAAATTATAATATGAGAATAGTAAAATAATGTGTATCATTGAAATGAAATTAATATTATAAATAATAAAATTGAAATCATGTTAATCGTTTCACTCCTGAAGAAGTACTGCAATTAAATATCGAAGTTTTTTGTAATTAAAAAATTCAAATACTATAAGAGAAATATAAATTATCAGGTTCATGTTTTGATAACATAATCAGACAACAGACAAAAGAGTTCAAGAATCTCAATTTTAATACAATCTTCCTAATGATGTATTCAGATTAAATTATTAAGGAAAATGTGATGCTGCACACTGGATTGTAAAAGGTGTATGCTCTAATCTGATGCTTTAATTCTGTTGCTAAAATGAAGGAAATATCATAGAAATATCTTCTGTGAGATTCACTTTATAAGAATCAAGAATCTTAATATCAATTGTATTGATCTAGATGAGATTACATAAGTGTATACTAAGATCTATTGTGATGCATTTATTCAACTACTTCTGTTCTGCAACTAAAGAAGATTTCATTTAAAGGTCTTCTCATAAGAGAATTGAAAATTCTCAATGAGTTCTTTCATTATTATCTCTTAATGAAAGAGTCAGAGAACAGATAAAAGGGATCAAGAATCTTAATTTCAATACAATTTTCCTAATGATCTATCTAGATTATGATGAAGACGATATCATATAAAGAGATAAAGATATAAACTTCGTAGTGATCTAGATGAGACTAAGTTACGTACATAAGGGTGTTGTACACTGGTTCTATTTTGATGCTCCTATTCTGTTCAGAAACTAAAGAAGATTTCATCTAAAGGTCTTCTGTAAGATTCATAAAATACATTTCATTAAGAATGAATCAGATGAGGGTTTTTATTTTTTGCTTTTGCAGAAGGATTTTGCTAGTTGAAAAACAGTCTTTCAAATTACTGTCAATTGAAATTGCAAAATCGTTTGACAAGAAACCAATGGAAAATATGTGAAAATTTTAGTTAAATTTATTAAATTAAGAAAAAACAATTTTTAGGAATCTAAAAGGAAAACTATAAAAATTTTGGTGAAAATTATTTTGTGGTTTCGGACCTTGATTTAGAACAATGCAGGTCACTTATAAGCAACGTGCCGTTGGTCGAGTGGCTTGTCAATATAGTCGGCGAGTTCTTCATCATGGCATATACCAAGGATCATCTATTGGTGGTAAACAATTTCAAAATCATTTGACCAATTATGAGTTGAATAAATCTATGATTTTACGACGTAACTATTCGAAGGGTTCAGAAGTAACGTTGAATAATGTAAGTGATAATGAATGATTTTTTGTTTTGGGGTGCAAACAATATATAAATATTATTGTTTCTTATATTGTATTCTATGTGTTGAAGGCTTTTAAATTATACAATTTGGATGAGGGTCCACCAACAAATGCTTCACTGACACGTGACGATGCTTTAAGAATAGTGAAGCTTATGCATGAAATAAGACGTGTCGAAACGGAAGCTGCAAATCTCTATAAAGTGAAGGCAATACGTGGTTTTTGCCATCTATATATTGGTCAAGAAGCTATAGCCATTGGTAATTAGTAATATATGGTGCACATAAATAATATATAATCTAATAATATTATTATTTTACAATATGTAATGAAGGTATGAAAGAAGCTATGCGAGCTCAGGATTCACTTATAACTTCATATCGTTGCCATGCTTGGACTGTTCTGCTGGGAGTATCGCATGCAGCAATGTTGGGAGAATTGATGGGGCTTAGTAAGGGTTGCTCACGTGGCAAAGGCGGCTCTATGCATATGTATGCGAAAAACTTTTATGGTGGCAATGGTATTGTTGGTGCACAAGTGCCACTAGGCGCTGGCGTCGCTTTGGCGCATCAATATAAAAATGATGGTGGTGTCTGTTTTGCTTTATATGGTGATGGTGCCGCTAATCAGGGACAAATTTTTGAAGCCTATAATATGAGTTGCCTCTGGAATCTGCCGGTAGTTTATGTGTGCGAGAATAATGTTTATGGCAAGTTCAAGTCTAATTTTGTATTGAATCAAATAAAATCACATCAAAAATCATATTTTTTTTCTTTTAGCAATGGGCACAAAAACAGATCGTGGCTCTTGTTCTACAGATTACCATGCGCGTGGTCATTTTTTACCAGGCATTTGGGTTGATGGCAATCAAGTACTTGCCGTACGTAGTGCAACGAAATTTGCCATCGATTATGCTCTGAAGAATGGCCCCATTGTAATGGAAATGTATACATACCGCTATATGGGTCATTCAATGTCGGATCCCGGTACAAGTTATCGTACGCGTGACGAAGTCGCTGAAGTACGAAAGACACGTGATCCCATAACGACTTTTCAAAGTCAAGTTGTTGAATTGGGCTTGGCCAAAGAAGATGAATTGAAAGCAATAGCAGACACTGCAAAAAAGAGTATCGCCGAAGTGGTTAAAACAGCAAAAGCAGATAAAGAAGTTCCACTAGCGGAACTTTCGGCTGATATTTATGTAAAATGTTATGAGCCATTAATTCGCAACATCAATGGTTATAATCTGAAACATATTAATACCAGCAAAATAACCGAAGCGCCACCAAAGCCAACACCAGCTGACCAATTGAATAAAGCTCCGGCTAAAACACCACCACGAGCAAAAACTTCAGTTGGTGGTAGCACACCAAAGAAGTCTAGTACTAATAAGGGGAAATCTGAGAAGTCAAGTGAGTCCAAGGACGCCGATGATGAGTGTTAAATTTTAATATAAATTTCTTTTAAATTGAAATTTGTAAATTGAAACAACAACAATGGTCCCAAAGAAACCACAAATAATTAAAAATTAATGTAATTATAATGCGCGGCGTTTATAAATTTTGGATTTTTCATATATGTACATATGTATATGTAGAAGATATTTAAGGGTAGGTTAGTATGGAATAGATTGTTGCATGCTACAAGAGCGAGTTCACTCAGAAGTTTCATCTGCTCTCAACTTCAGTGTTCGCTTTCCACCTGATAGGCAAAGGCAATCCTACCAGACCAACTAAGCCCTCTTGACACGACAGGGTTCTAATCTAGTAAGGGGAATAAACCAGTCTATCTTATATTGTATGATGTTACATGTTAGAATGAGAACATCACAATTATGTGATCTACACTCATGGAAAAAATAATAAGCGCTTCCTGTTTTTTGTCCTTCTTTATTTACAATCACTCTATCAAAAGACGACAGTATGCGAATTTTTTATTATTTACAATATTTTTTCGGGTGCGAGTTTCCTTGGCAGTCGTCGGAGGATCACTTATCCTGGAAACGGAATGGGAGATCTAGAGGATGATGCCAATTCAGGTGCATCTTTTGTTGTCCAACAGGATGATTGTCAATTGATTATCATCGGTATTTCAAACGTCAGATGTGTCTGTTGCTGTGCTCGATGATCGCTTCTCTGGTCGTTGGAATTTTTAAGTCTCGATGAATGACCGAGCTTGTGACGTACCATAGCGCACCGCAAAGTTTTGCCGCAGTTTGGATTGGGTAAACTCATTCAGTGAAATAAATTAAAACCTATATTCGTTAATTTTTGTTCTCCTCAGAAGTATCAGTAATATTATGCTGAATATCCACTCTTATTTTGAATTAGCTTAGGAACTCTTTTTCACATACTGGAGATCAGCTGGAGCTTCTGGCTCTGGCAAGTATCGAAGCGAATGTAATAAATTTTTTGCGAAATACGAGTATTCCATAATGAATCTTTACTTAAACACTCCTGCTGCTTTTCTTTGGAATCAGATTCAAGTTCAATGATTGACTTGGCCAGCTTAGTAGCGTCACACCCTTGCACTTGTTTTGCAACCTATCCTTAATCAATTTTGAATAGTGCTTATGATCGGCATTGCATAACTGCAATGTCAGTCTATCTTAAAGTCATAGATTCTTTAGAATATGACAATATAGTAATAATTTGTAATAATGGAATTTGGTTAGAAATCACATGTTTTGGTCCAAATTCGTAACACAAAATTCCCGGACAATAATATAAAGGGTACCATACTTTTTTTTTTCTTAAAGAACACATGAAAATCTTTGCCCATAGGGACAGAGGAGATTACATACTCTATGTCAGCTGAAATAGCTCTTAAAGATATCAATGGGTCGTTTTTGTAAAAAGGGACAATATGGCTATCTGGTTAATACTAATAGACTTTGGCGTACTAAAATAAATAAATCTGTAAGAAAACTATAAAAAAAAATATGGATGGTAAAAATAAATAGTTGTTACATAAATGTGTATAGAAATTGGATGATCACTAATATCAGTTCTATTGCCTAAGAGATCAATTTATATTTAATATTCGACTTAGCGATGAACCAGTGAAAGATATTTTTAGGCTTTAATATAATTTCTAAATTGCTCATAGGTTACAGGTATGACATCTTTGTAGTATAATGAAATTTGAATTATTCCATACCAGATTTGAAACTGCCTGATTTGGAACTGCCTGTAACTTTATTCTCTAGGCCAGCAATTTTTCAACTTGGCACCAACTTGAATAACATTATTTTTGCGATCTCCCTTTTAAAACAAAATCGTTTTCATCAGATAGAAGAATAATTTTTACATATTATAATGAAACTTGTGACGGACTTTAAGAAATTTAGGTGGATTCGATCCTCTAATTCCAGCCCGATGTATTTTCTGTTTTTAAATTGCCACTTCCCTTGAAATTCGATAATTCACAGTATTTCATGTTTATTATATGTCATAAATATAGCTGTAAATATTGATAAGATGTAATAGTACAGATATTTGAAACCATTGCCATATGTCTGGTTAAAACTGCATGCCAAGGAAATATATGCTCATTACATAAGGATTTCTTAGTGACATTAAGGAGTAAATAGTCAATGCTAGTAGGAGAACCATTTTTATACTCTTCAAGCAAGAGTATAAGTTTATCATGCAGTGACATTGGAGACCCCATAAAGTATATATATTCTTGATTAGCTTGACGCGATGAGTTGATTTAGCTATCTATATCCGTCTACTCGTCTGTATGTATGAAAACTGGTCCCTCAGTTTTTGAGCTAGAGAGTTAAAGTTTTTCAAGTGAAACTTCTTTAGCAGCGCTGGGTAAAAATTTAGAGAGAAAACATAAAAAATCGTTTGATTTTTTGGATTCTGTATCTCATGAACCGCACTAGGTAGATATTTCAAATTTACACAGAGTGTGTATATCTATTGCCATATCCATAACAAATAATAATTTTGGAAAATCCAGCAGAAAAGTTAGAAAATGTCAATAAAGAAATTACAATTACACAACAACAACATGCAAGCAATCAGCTTGTGTGTTGTACAAAAACAAGCGAATGTACGAAGAAAAGAGAACGGGAAACACACAGAAGCTCGCACTTGATCTAATTATTGGTCAAGAGGGGACAGACGTAGACTGGACAGAATATTTTGAATGCAAATGTTGTATAGTTTTATTTGTTTTAAGATGATCTCTCTCTCTCTGTCTGTTTTTAAGAAGTTTCACTTCTGTTGTTGCACATTCGGTGAAATCAACCGAATCGGAACTCTAGGAGAGGTACCTCCCATACAAACTCAAATTCAAATTCATGTTCTTATTAAATGTTAATTATTAAAATTTGTTTTTTGTGCTATGTGGAAATTTGGACAATGGAAGTATTTGTCTTATAAGCATAAGCTACTAAAATTTTAAGACCCTCGGACTATAAGGAGGGGTACCTCCCAAACAAAGCCCCTACTCAAATTCATGTTCTTATTAGAAACATTTATTATTTTTTGTGTTATCATCTAGAAATTTGGACACTGTAGGTTTCTGATCCGTATTCAATAACCGTGCAAATTTTGATCTTAGGATTACTGGATAGCATAGCATAGCATCCAAACAAAAAACATTTTCTAGGGGATGCGTGAAGAGTATTACATTTTCGGCATAGTCGAAGATACCCTTCTTTCTGTTTATTTTTTTTTATAAAATTCTTACGTATTTTACATATTTTGAAAGATCTAACATCTTTGGTGAAAACGAAAACTTAAGCAATTTTGTTATTTATTTTTGTTAAATTTAACTTTTCAATTTCGTAAAGCTTAAGAAAGCTTCTAAAGCTTTTTGTTTTAAACAAATTTGCTGCTTTCAGCACATTTTAAACGAAATGTTCATACTACTGCTTCTAATAATTCTACACGAAAATACTTGTACTAAGTATATGAACGAATGATCCAACGATCCAACGATCCTCATTCACTGTCTCGTGTCTCGTTGTTGTCTTCGCATCATCATCTTCCTCATCCACTCAGCAGTTGTTCTATGTCCGTCATCCGTCGTACATTGGAGATTATCATATAGTGAAATGTAATGAATGCACGCGCGCGCATATATCAATCAAAATAGAATAGAATCGAATCGAATTGGATTAGAAATCAAACGCGTCTTTGTCTTCTATCATTTATTCTACTTTTTTTATTCTGCAATATATTTGTTTTCTTTTTCTATTCGATTTTTTGTTTTATTTTTTATGATTGGATTTCATCTTCTTTTTTATTATATATTTTTTTTTTTTTGTTTTTATTCCAAAAATTCCAAAAACAAAGGCATGAAAGGCATAAATTATTGTAAGCAAGTGGACGAGTAGAAAAAGAATTGATAATAAATATGAAGAAGTAGATAAAGATATCGCATATACAAAAAAGAAATTATAATGTAATCAATTAAACATAAATAAAAATAAAAAATAAAAAATATTGATCTATATAAAAATGAGTAACCTGTGCAACTGAGAAATTAGAAACAAAAATATTAATAAAAAAAAATATATATATATATATATATATTACAAAAAATAATTACAATAAAAAAAAAAAATAAAAATAAAAAAACAAGTGATAACTGATTCAATTTATAACCATCAAAAAAGATACTCAATATTATAGAAAAAATTTCAACGATACAAAGAAAACATAACAGAGAATTTATTCTTTCAAGGTATTTTCTACTATATTTGTATTTAATTATGAAAAAATATATAATGAATCTATAAATACTTCCAAGAACAAAAATATAGAAAAACTTAAACTAAATCAGATGACAAAATGTCTTCATATTTTTTTGCTTTCAGTGACAAAAATCTGTCAAAAACTAAAGAATTTGAGAAGAAGCGAAAACAGTTTTTACCGGGTTTTATTTTTGGCGCCAAAATTTCTATGAAACATTATAATATTTTACAATGCCACTAACTTATTTACATATATGTAATGTTATATATATGCTAGATGTAACCAATATTGGTTTAATGGTCATTCGAAATTTCGATCGTAATCAGTTTGACATTGTTCATAGAAATTTCTAATTTTAATGTTGTTTTACAAAATGAACAATAAATAAAATTGTATTGATAGTGAATTGAATTTTGTATAAAGACTACTTCTTCCAATAATCAAAGTTGTACTTAAACTACATAGTATTATAAGTACTATGTATACATATATGTATGTATAAGTGTTTGTATCAAATTTTGGAGCGATAGCTCAAAAATTGAATAAATTATTAGCGGATAGAACAAGATACTAATGCCTTAAGAAGTTTCTTGGCTACTTTGATAATTTCCTTATATAGTAAGCAGTTTATAAAGTCTTTGAGCTAAACTTTAGAACCCCATTATTAAAACCTATTCATAATATGCATATTTACGAGAATGCGAAACGTTAAAAATTAAATATTCCACCTAAATTTCATGAAGTTGAAGCTGCTTTATTAAAAGAAATTCATAATAATATTAAGGAAGTCAGATTAATTATTTTGTTCCAATTGGTAATATCAGAAGAAGATAGGAAACACTTTACATATGGTATAGATATAGTCAAAATTATTTACATAAAGCTCTGCTTAAGTAGAGTCCTTAGCACTCTGATAAAATTAAAAGCTTATTTAGTTTTAGAAACTTATTGATATAATAATAAAAACGAGAGATTCGTTCTTCGTTAAATTCCGAGCTGAGATTGTGATCAAATTTAAGATATGTATTTTGGCAATGGCAATAGTAAAGATGATTAACATTTCTCGGAAAACAGTGAATAATTTTAAAAACGTGGTGAAATATAGTAAATTTTAAGAGAACGGCTAGGAAACAGGAACCTGGACCAAATGAAATGTAGCAGATTATTTGGACCTGTAGTACAAAAATGTTTTACAAAAAGTTCTCTAAAAGTTGCAGCAGCAGCAGAAGGATAAATTGAACAAAATTTACAAAGCGACGTACTTTAAAAGAACTTAATATTATAACCTAAGTTGTGCATACATAAGTGTACTCCAACAAACGAGTCAGCATTTTAATTCCAGGGTTTATTAGGAAGACAACTAATGCACCTTCTACAGAACATTAAGAGTAAAGTATTGCAGCCAGTCAATAGATTTTGAGGTAGGTCAGTAAGATTTTTGGGATGCATGTTATTCTATGATTTGGATAAACTGGTACTAATAGAGAATACTTTCAAAAACAATATGGCATTGAAAAACCATGGTATAGCAAATAGTTTCTTTTCAAGTAATGACTTCATGTTACAATAATTATCAATTCTCCCTATTATAAAGGTTGGTTACCTATAAATTTTTTTTAAAGATTAAATGAAATTGTATATCCTTAACCTGCATATTAATATTATTGACAATGTTTAAACCAAAGAACTATTGATAAAGAACGAACAAGATAGGACACAATTGATGAAATCAAGAAAATTTGGTTAAACTTGACTATGACTTGAGATTGCTCACAAATTGATAGAATCAATTTCAATCAGACTGCAGACAGTATTTGATGATCAGGAGAAGTTAAAACTTTTTAATTATTCATCTGATGAGTATTGTTTTGTACATGGCAATGTAATTTTAATTTTGTGTAAATAGTTTAACTTCTTCTCTAGACCTCAAGCAATGCGATAACAAAAAATTTATTTCCAATTATTTAACAAAAATTTTGATTTTGCTGGTTGTACATATTATTGAACCAATCTTCCCAATATTATTTATCCAATAAGATTATGAATATTTGTGATCATATAGCATAAGTACATTACGAGTATTAGCCACTGTCATTGTTATACGATGCCCTGGGAATGTAATTTAATGGTTTCCCATTTCTTTCTGAAGGGTTTAAGGATTTCCATCATTAAACTTTTATACAGCGAAGTTCTTGATGCAATGATAATGCATATAAACTTTCATTCGCACCGATGGTAACAGACGCCGACATGTTGTGGATTGTTTTTTGCTGTGATATACATAAATTGTGTATCGAGCCTACGCTGCCACTGACATTCCTTTTTGGATCATCATCATATCTACTGAGCAGCCTCATCACTTCATGGTAACATTTCTCAAGGAGGAATGAGTCAATATGTCATACCATTTAGCTACCATAAAAATCCAGAAAATAAATAGCATTTAATTAGTAGAAAAAACACTATTTATTAATGATATATAACTTGGACCTTTGTTGATTCAAATGAAACCTGATAAGGACGACATTTCAACAGGCTTTTGTTGTATCAAATGAGCATATATTTGCAACAACAGTAGAGAAAAAAATAAGATTATACGGACTATGTCTAATCATGATTTGATAAAAGTTGTTGCTTTGCCAGTTTCTCGGATATAATAACATTTTCGAACATCAAAATATTTCATACTTTTTTCCGGAATGGAAAACTATGAAACATGATAATGTTTAAGAAACTGATTGCTTTAATTTTTGATCTTACTTAATTATTAAATTGTGTTCTTGTCTACATATTTAAATGACTGGAAGAGGATACTGAATGTCTAAAAGTTGGCCCCTCACATACTTATTATAACGCCCTCAAAAACGTCTATTTGAAATTGCTTTATATTAAGAAGAATTTGGAAGAAATCGACATAAAATTGATATTTATTTATAGCTCAATTAGCATACACCGGTAGCAGCAACAAACACGCAATACACAATATACAATAATAATACAACGAAACTAATCCAAAAATAAAAATAAAATGACAACTTTTTAAGATTCCATTAACCGATTCATCGATATACATATATGTACGTACATAGTATGTATATAAAAGACTATGTGTCTGGTTGAATGAGGATTATCAATTGACATACTAAAAGTAAAGATGTTGAATTGAGCTACATAAAAATGACGATGATACTCGTACAATAAATTCGCTTTTGGCCCGGTACTGCCTTTTGCATCCACTACGATACTATGTTATACGAGTATGCTTAAGATATTGAAAAAATATTTGCCACTTGAATGAGAGACATTTACTTTGTGTTTCCGGTACATTAACATATGCGAATAACAAATTTTTTCCCCTTCATTTTCATATCATTTGTGTTCAAGTATCAACAGAGCTGAACCAAACCGAACCGAATATAATCCATATGATTAGAGCAGGTCTTCAATTTATTGTATCTTACGGTTGTAAAGATAATGCATTTTTTATAAAAAAAAGAAATATAAAACAAAAACTAGAGCTTTATCTATTTTATTATTGTAAAATGAATCTGAATTGAGAGTGTCAACAAATGATATAATCTAATTAAAGAATGGATAATTTAATGTTGAGCGAATGCTTACAACTACAATGTCGAGTCCCACTAGACATTAAAGTATTACAATCAAGAAAAGAAGTCTTGATTATTTTTAGTCAAGAAGTGGGAATGATATTAATAAAGTTCAAGTTTAATTGACATCAGTTTTTGTATAGAGAACAGAATGTGATATTATGTTATAAGTTTATGGAAAAAAAAAAAACATAGGTCAATAAGTTATTAGGTTAGTTTTTTACCATACATATAATGATTGCTATTTTTGAGAGTGGGTACAAGTTAATGAGGTCATAAGTCCCATGAAAATAATCAATATCTCTAAGGATAAAGGCAATTGTTTTCTTCTAAGATTTTTCATCAAATTCATTCTCTAATCGAAAGCCCCTCAAGGAAATGATAACCAGGAAAATCTGATCGATTGAATAGATTAGTATTTTTTAAATTTCTATGCAAAACAATCTCTTTCACATTTATTTATCTGATGAGTTAAACATTTGCTTTATATTAGTAGTACAATACTATAATATATCTTTCATTCGAAGACCAACAATTATTGGAAGAGATATGCTTAATGAAAGTTGTAAGTCATCCGACTACTAGAGACCCCCCTAGCAAGCCACCTACTCAAATTCATGTTGTTATTAGATTTTTTGTTTTTGTTTTTTTATGCTTTCAAACTGAAATTTGAAAACTGGAAGTGTTTGATCCATATACCAATAGTCACAATTTCAAAAGCCTCGAACTATCAGGAGGCCTACTCACTATATACAAGCTACTTCTACTACTATACAATTCCCCTACTCACATTCATGCACTTATTAGAAAAACTTTTTTGTTTTTAATGCTATTTTGAAATATGAATACAATAAGTTTCTGATTCATATTAATCAACCATGTAAATTTCACGACCCTAGGATTACTGAATCGTATAGCTCCCATCAAAAAAAAAAAAAAATCGTTTTCTAGGGGCTGCGTGAACAGAATTACATCTTCGGCATAGTCGAAGACATCCTTCATTCTGGTTTTTTAAATATTTTCTGAAACAACTAACGAATTTGGTTGCCATATTAGAACTCAATGCTTTATAGGAATTAGTCGATCTCCTCATACCAATTGTCCATGATCCATTAAAATCTTGAATTTTGAGAAAAAAATAAATGCTTTTAATCAACTTTCGAAATTCATCTTTTCCATTTACTGAACTTCACCATTTATACTTCATATATAGAATCACATAAAAATTAAGAAAATCAAATACACAAAACTTTTTAGAATTATTACTAAATTGGTTTTGAAACAATAAAATGTTCATAGCAACACATTGAAAACAGAAGTTTTTGTAGCTCGCAGAAACAATTTTATTATAATTGAACTAAACTACAATTTTAATTTAATAACAGGTACAGTTGAAACTCGATTATCCGAATATCCATCACACAGGATTAACATCATTATGACGGCATACTAGGAACATTTTATCCCTTTGCCAATCATACGCCTTTGCCTTTATTATATGTGTTTGTTTTGCTCTTATTATCGGGATATATCCTAATCATTATTCTCGAAATAACAAAATAATACTCTTGAATTCATTAAATCTTTTAACATTTAGAAAGTTAACAATGTAGACAGAGGCGAAATCTTCTTGGGACAGTTGGACAAATTTAAAGTTTACGATTACCAAGAGTCTGTCCAAGCATTTGATCATGAGCCATCTCACTTTGAGGAATCACATGAAGAAAAAATTCCCATTGCCTCAGGCAATATAGACAGAGTTATGTTCTGATCTAGTGTTTAACAATTCTTAGATTGTCAAGTAACATATATCAATTGTCCAAGTATTTCAGAGCCAGACCAACTAATACATTCCTATAACTGGGATTTTTAATTTTCCTATAGCTATAACCCAATTAAGTGAGGTTTAACTGTAATTTCTACTACACTTAATAATTATATTAAAATACTGAAAAAAAAATATATTTAAAATCAGAAACATTTATTATTATAGTGTCATAGTTGTTTGGAGTATGTTTAAAATACCATTTTCTAAACATTTAATATAAAACTTTTGCTGTATCTAACTACATACATTTATACGATGTTACTTTTATTTTTCACAACAGTAGCTTGCAAAATTCTTCACTCAATTCGTTATATAATTCATATATTTTATTTTATCAAAGTTAAATGGAAATTGTGTATAGAAAATTATGAACAATATATCAAATATTCCTAAATTTTTATTGGGTAAAAAAAAAAAGAAAAAAAAAACACTAAACAAAAAAGCCACTCTTACCCTGCATTTATGGTAGTCAGTTATGCATGTTTTAATGATTAAGAATTGAAATTGAAATTGGATTGTTTTCAAAATATGCTTAGCTCATAAGACATTGATTTTTACCATATAATAGTATGCATTCTCTTTCATATTAGGCATTTATCAGATATTTATTACTGAAAATAGATGCTGTTTTGTACTCTACCTCGAAGTAGTTGGAGATTTAAAAAAAAATTATTATGTAATGATCACAGACCGCTGACCATAGATTTTCAATTGAATTTAAATGTCTGGGCCTTACCAACCGGCTACTCATTCAATTGAAATTGGGTCACCATCTTGCTGAATAATCTTTTGCTCAATCTAACTCCCATGATCGCGAGGTGTCCATCAAAGTCATTTCAAGAAAATCTTCATTTTAATTATTTCTTTATTTATTCTATCTAGGGAGATGTAAAGTGTTCCCATGCAACCATTTAATCTGCTATTATATCTTCGCTTCAAATTGAAGTGTTCTTGAATTATCTTTCCTGTCTACAAAACAAATTGCATAAAAGTAAAGAAAATTTACTCAATTTTGAAAGCTACTGTATGTGTGTGTTTGGTTATGTTGTGACTATGTGTTTATAATTATTTGTTTATGCCAATAAAAAATGTTTTTATAAATACTATTCAGTCGTCATGTTTACATTATTCAACGTTAGACTAATAAGAATAATTCATTTATTTTTATAAAATTCATGGCATTCAACAGAAAATAGAAAAATAGAATAGAAATAGTATTTAACAAGAATCTATAGATAAATACATATGTACATATAATCGTATATAGTAGTAAGTATATGTGCGGTATAGATGCGATAAGATATGTAAGCTGCTTGCCACAGGGGGCGAGTGTACCCAGTTGCCTTATGGTCTATTGTGATGCATAAAATAAAGGGGAAGGGAAGTTGGCTCTTTGATATCCTTAGTTTGTACAAAGAAAGAAACCAATCAACAGTATTTACAAAATGTGGCAAGCCCCTCACTGGTAAATTTGGCTAGCTACCAAGTTTTTCGAGAAACACTTTCTGAGAAAACAGATCTCACTTCCAAGAAGACAATCAACGAAACCATATGGGAGACATTAGATGTATTCTAATTCTTCTTCATCTTAACAATTAGAAGTCTATATAGGGAAGATGCATCCAACGATGCAATTATCATCATATGCTCATATGATTCTTATTAAAGTGTTATATTGTAGAATCGTGCATGCCCATTAAGGAAAGACCATAGTGTTCAGTATCTCTCAATTATCAATTTTCACTGTATTCATTCTGGATTTCTCGTGCAGACCTAACAATACTCGTGCTATGTAGAAACCATACCATGTAGAGTGTTTAAAAAGTTTCAATTCAATATTTCAATCAATCAATAAATTGATTTGAAAATGCATTTACCACTTGTAAGAAAAAATTTTGAAAGATGAATAAAAATACTATTGTTTTCGTATAATACATACTTTTGGATTTCTCTTAAGCAGCAAAAAACCCATAAAAATAGTGGTATAAATACTATAGAAACAAAAAATGAATAATATAATCCTGTGACTGTTTATACGAAAATATTACAATATTGATTTGACTACATACTACGTATGGGAGCTATGCGATCCAGTAATTCTAGGATCCTGAAATTTATATGATTGATGAATATGGTTTAGACAATGATAGTGTCAGTTTGATAACAATTAATTAATTTGGTTTTGTATGGGAAGTACCCCTCCTAAAAGTCCGACGGACATGTCCATCAACTCGTCTCATGAAGCTGATCGAAAATATAAATGTATATTTTATACTGTTTCCGATGACTCCTTTTGTGTGTTACAAACTACACGACAAACTTATAATACTATTCATTGTATGAAGGGTATAAAAAATAAAACGATTTTCTCCAACATTAAAATTATTTCTGGTTGAGGCAATACAATAGAGATACATATAAATATAAAGTACATACGATACAATATTGAGTAGTGGTTTGGTTCAATGGTTTAAAGATCTGCCACATTTTCTATGAATATTTTGTACTTATTATGAAATATAGGATGTGGTAAATTTTACAATTTTTTTACAATTCACTCTACCCAACCGGAATATAACACTCTTATGGGCATTATTCCTTCCAGATAGAATCGTCGTGACATTAGACGTTACGAAAATGATGAAGGATTTTTAAAAACAAAACTCTTGACAGTAGACGTGTTGCATCGGTGGGTATTTGAAAATGATTTGATTAGATACCCAATAGAATAGTATTGTGTTAGGAGGCCGAACTCCAATTGTTGATTGCAGTGAAAGATAGAGCTGTAGGACCCCATTAGTTCTGTTAGGTTCGAGTTGATCTCTTATTCTCTAATGCTATGTAATGTTTTCTCTGGATTGTAATGTGCGCAACATTTAACATTAATTTGTGGCTTAGATACAAAAAACTCGGACAAAGTCATGTATTAACATTTTGCACATCTCACAGATACTTGTGCCAAATAAACGAATACTATATAGTCCATCAAATGATCTAGTTATATACAAGTATAAACTAATAAATACTTAAAAAAAAAAAACAAAAAAAAAAAAAAAATACAAATAATATTTTTATTGTTGTTTTCAATTCAATTGAATAATTGGCTACATTTGATTTTACTGAACTAGTATAATCAAATACATGGGCATTCCTTTTAGCCAAGGGGGTTAATTGGAAAATACTTTTATGCTAAGAAGGAAAAAGATTGAAATGAGGAATTTCATTGATTCTTAACATTAACCACAATTGGCACAAGTGGTTGCAGTTTGCGTTTAGTCAAGTCTAGTTTAGGTCCAGGGCCTTTAGAATACCTCCCCTAAAGATACACCCATGACAAAATAAAATGAAGATGAGCCATTGAAAAGCAACCCGATTTAACTCATTCACCTCAAACGACTCAATGGTTTTATTCATTCACTTAGCATCGCACTTATTTATTGCTTAAATTATATTATATTAGATTTAGTCTCAGGCTGTTGTATCAAGACAATGAATGGGTATCTGCCTACAGACTCGTATATTTTCTGTATTGTATATTTTTAGCAGCACTTAGTCCATTAGATATTGTACGAGTATTCTATTCATACACAATATACAATATATGGTAAATGCTGTATTTACTTAATATATACATACATACACTGTTGATTGATGTTTTCAATTGATTGTACTACCACTTACTTATACATATGGTTCTTATGGTTCTTGGTAGGCTGGTAAAGAATTGCAAAACTTTTCGGATTTATATCACTTTATTGTGTTTTTTGTAGCACATTGAATAAGATCTCAGACACAGGCACCTTAGAAGAATACTGTATGGAAATAATCAGTAAAAAAAAAGTAACATTTATTTCACTACAAAATATTACATCATATATCATTTAGCGGGATCTTAAGATCAAATGAAATATTTAGCATAAGTCATTTAGTGTGACTTGGGGCTCCACTAAATAATCATTCATAAACTAGATTCTGGTACGTAAATCAAAAGAGGTCATCTGCTTAGCCAAACTTTCATGTTTCATGACATAATACAATTTCAAAAATCATGGGACTAATTATTTGATGACAAAGGCAGACTGTCCGATAAAAATGGCACTTCTTAATAATTATTAGTATACCAAGTTATACTGACCTTACCAGCTAGGTTTTTATTGTACTTAAAGACTTACTTTTTTTTAGAAGGATGTCGTACTTGAGTTTCATCAATAGTCAGTTGCATACTATATATACTTAAGTAATAATATAGTACAATACATTTATGTAGGGACAAATTAAATACAGGCGAATCCCGATAATTCGTACCCGAATAAATCGAAAACCTCAATAATTAGTAACAAAGTGCTGGTCCCTTGAAAAAACTACGTTAATTCGTATTTTTATTTGCATTGCAATGAAAATTAAACCTCTTATAAATCGTTATTTATTTTTAAAACAGCTTATAAGTCTTAACGCAAATCGAAATTCGTTGTAGGGTAGTGAAATATTTCGAAATTGATCCGTCAACAATCACTTCAATTCCTTAGATGATAAAATTTATTATGAATGCATCCTCTCGTACAAACCAAAATGACATAAACAATCTGATTATCCGGATATGGAAAAATCTCTACTCTTATGCTTGATCGTTTCAAAAACCGGAACAAAATTACAATGTGCGATGAAATTATTGCAAGTTGAGAATCTTCTGGGCATCATCCTCTCACCAAGACGCATCCAGAAATATTACTTTTTATTTAATTCAAATTACTTATGTATTCATTCGTAAGACCAAGTGATACGTTTCCAATCCTTTGAGCTCCAGTTTAGCTAGGTTAGAGGAATTAAAACAAAAAACGTTCAGTGGATTCTCAAATATTGTAAATACAATGGAATGGAGATACTTTACCATCCAAAGAATTGTTTCCATGTAGAGAAAATAGGTTCTCATAATAAAGTAAGGCTAGATACGTATTTTGTATGAGATTTTGTGGTGCAATCCGAGTCCCAAAATTCAGAGCAAGATGATCTAAAAGGCATGCTTCAACAGATTTAGCTGTCAGAGTTACAAATTGAAGGAGTGATCGGTCCAATGCCCAGACCTCAATCCGTGCGATAATCTGGGGCCATTGGGGCCCAAAAGTGACTTTGCAAATCTTTGACTTATGAACTAAGAATACCTGGCTTACCTCCTACGAAATAAAATGTGTAAAAGTTACCAATATATACACAAATTTGTTAGCCACTGTATAGGAAATGAAGTTAAAAAATATGCGGAAATCAAATAAAATATAAAAGCTTCTATAATTCGTACTTTTCTTTTTTAAGATTATAAAAGTAAATAGAGTTTTTATATAGACATTTTGAAGGTTTCTTAAGAAATGAAGTATAATTTCATTTAAAAACTACACTTACTTATTGATCCATTAACTCTTTCTACACATGAAATTAAACTAATATGTAATTAATTGTTATAATTAAATTTGAACATGTGCCTGGATACTCGAATAACTCAGAAGTTCTAAAAAAAACCTCGAGTATACAGAAGTTTCGATATTTCAACTCTCTACAGACCTGCATATACATAGTAGATGAGTCGTCCACAGATCGGGAAGCTCAATTATGCAATTTTGGGCTTAGGGGCCTTGATATTCAGATTACTAGTCTAACGCATCTCCACTTTCAGATTAATTCTTTGGTTAATTCCAGATCTTAATGTTTTTTCTTACTCTTAAGTAATTCACAATTTACAAAATTGAGCAATTATAATGGACAAGAGTTTGACTGGCAAAGATACAAAGATACTCATAATTCTTTCAATAATATTTTAAAAAATTCAATTCTTTTTTCAAATGATATACAATATTTGTTGTTGTTGTGGTTGTTGTTGGGGCCTGTCGCTTTAAATGTTTTACTAGATTTTCTGCTTTCGTTTTCATTTTTCTTTTTAAGATTTTTATTGCGACACTTTGCTTCTTCGTTTCTCGATTTTTATTCTATTTGTGTTTTGTTATAGTGTGTTGTGTTGTATTGTGCGTTGTCTTGTTTCTTTTGTTTTTTACAATATTTTTGCTTTTTCTATTTTTGTTGTTTTCAATTTCTTTTAATTTTTCTATTTTGCATTACCATGGGCGTTCCGAGAAAGGAAAAGGCAGTGATATCATGAACGAAATACTAAATGTTAAGTGTTGATTCATCAACAGGAAATTCCGGACTTGTCCACTTCCTAGGCTGTTGGAAAATCTTGATGTGTGGTCCCCACCCAGTCTAAAAGCTAAGTACGTCCATGAGCATCATTGTTGCTCAGTCGCTCATCTACTTATGATGACTATTCCGAAAATTGAATAAACATGACTAAATTTAAGAAGGAAATAATTTCATTAGGTTGATGTACAAATTTAAATGATCATGATGATAATGCTGATGGTGATGATGCTAATGATGATGGTGATGATGTTGATGACATTGTCGATGATGATGTTGTATTCATATATAAAAAATTATAATGACTATGACACTTTCTTTTGCTCTCATATTCTTGTTCTAAAATATTAATTTGTTAAATATTAGATTATATTTTTATGTTATCAGATTAGATATTTACTATACCTTATAATAAATAATATCTTAGAGAAAACTCGAGAAAACAATGTCACGCCTTTTCATCTTTTTACTGGCTTTAAAACAGCGTATGATGGAATCAAGAGAGATAGATAATTGCGGCGATGAAAGAATTTTTTATCCCAACGAAGCTTATAAGCCTAACAAAAGCTAACATAACAAAAGTAAGAAACCTTGAGAGAGTTAGGAATGAAAACTCCCGTGAGTTCGACACTCACTTTGGTGTCCGTCAAGGAGATGGCCTCTTTGACTTCTTTTTAAATTGGCACTTGGAAAAGTCATCAGAGACCCCAAAGTAAACGTCAATTATAAGCATATGCCGACGACATAGACATAATATTGACATCAATAACAGACCTCAAGGAAGCCTTCAACAGCATCGAAGAGAATGCGAGAAAAATAGGTCCAATAATTAACAAAAGAAAGACCAAAGTAATGGTGTCCACAACATCTGACACAATGAGCCATAGACTTGGCCAAAATATTAACTTCGGGGAATACAACTTTGAAGTAGTTGCAGACTTCATGTACCTGGACGTAAATATTATATATAAATATAATGTAGAAATAAATCAATGACTTCTTGCTGCAAATAGACAGTACTTCCACCTAATTAAATTCCTGATAAGCAAGAAGCTCGACAGAAATACAAAAGTGTCTATATACCAAACTCGTATTGCACCAGTTTTAATGTAAGCCAGTGAAACATGACAGTGTCCATGAAAATGAAATAAGTATCTTAGAAAGAAAAAATCCTTGAACCATTTTTGGAGGCGCACGCGAAAATGGTGAATGGAAAAGGAGATACCACGGCAGAACCACGGGCTTGAGAGACTACACAAAGGGGCCAATATAATAACGCAGATAAATGTGAATAGATTAAGATGGGCCAGGCACTTAATAAGAGCAGATGACACTTATTCTCAGAAAAAAAATCCTATTTGGCAAATGCATAGAAAAGAGATCAAGATGACGCCCAAAATTAAGATGGATTGATGGAGTCGACCATGATGCGCCAGATCTTGATATTCGGTCTTGGAGAGCAAAGGCACGAGGCAGATCAAGTTGGAGACTCACGCTGAAGCAGGCGAAGACTCGACAAGAGTTGTAGAGCCAATAATGATGATGATACCTTATAATATGTATACACATACACAAGTATATTGTACTATCTACAATACTTGTAATGATTAATACGAAAAAGTCTTGTTCCATTGTTTTTCTTTAAATTGTTTCTATTAGCTCTATGTCAAAGTCTTTAAAGAATATTTTAACAAACTTATATGACCCCATTTATTATTACATAATTATATACTTTATTCTAGAATAAAATATCTTAACTAAATAGGATAAATACACGAGCCTTAGGTTGTAGGTAGGCGTCAAAAATATGAATGATGAGGCGGGAAGAACACAATGTATATGTATATGTGGTGGTATCAGATGGGTGTTGTGCACTATGAGTTTCTCAAAAAACAGTTAATACCAACTGCTACCAGCAGCAAATGATCAATTTGATTTATAAATTGGCCGAAACACGGTCAGAATGGATCCGAAGATATGTCAAATTCATATTGCAGCATGACAATGCTCTTGCAAATTCGGCCTAACCGGTCAAAGACACCATTTCCGTTCTTGGTTGGGAACTCATGCTCCTCACGCTCCTCACGCTCCTCACGCTCCTCACGTTCCTCACCCTTATTCACCAGACTTGGATCCTTTAGATTGTCATTTGTTTTCATCGATGAGTACTGCCTGAGTAGCATTGCACAGCAAACACTGAATATGAAGAATGTCTTGTTGAATTGATGTAGATGTAGATGAAGGATGATACTTTCTTCTGGATTGGCATCCACAAATTGCCTGAATGATAGAAAAAATGTGTAGAAGGCGAGGGCTGATACTTCGAATAAAAAGAACTTTTACCATTGTTGCTAAATTATTGTGTATGAATATTTTTAATGAAAATAAAAATGACAATTTGCACTTGTAAAGCTGGTATCTATATTAGTCCCTAGGTATCATTTAGCCAGCATGATATTGAAAATATTAAGGGAAATGTGACATACATATGTATGTAGAAAATATACTTTAATAATTAATTTATTGATGATTAACAGGCGTTTTGACATTGATTCAACCTTAATAGTTCTTTGTGGAACTTGCAGATCCATTCCAGAATTGTATACCATTGATCAATAATATGTCTATTAGTAAAAATTAATATGTTTTATCATGCCTATGTCATATTACAAAAGGTTGTGCTCCGAAACTTTTGAAGATTGCAATTATAATATTCAGAATCACATAATGAATAAAGAATCAAAGTGAAAGTCCTGCTAATCTAAACATTTACAATATCTACCTAAGCTTCGTTTAACATGGCTTTATCGAACATAACCTCGGTCTAATAATATTCCAAATTTCATACAATTCTTTATTTAACACGGTTAAATAAAATGGTTGCAATAAATTTTTTTTTTTTTAAATTTAAATTACATATCCAGGAATCTTCCACGTAATACAACATCGGTATTGCACTCGGTGGATCATACATACATACAGTGACTCAACTTTTTTATACAGATTTAGGCAAAAAAGTTTATTGCATGCCAAAGCTTTTATGAGGCGGGAAATGTGATCAACAATATCGTTATGTATTAGAATTATTATGAGCTTTTGTTGGATGTGATTAGATGGCAGGCCTGTCCCGTTTTGCAGTTAAGAAAGCAGAAAGACTGATACATGAAAAAAAGAGTCATAGGAAAATTGCTCAACAACTGTTCATTTCAGTGAGCTCTGTATCGCGAATACGACATAAAATGGGAGAAAATGTGGGAAAAAATAAGCCTGGCAGAAATGCTCAATTGAACACTGTTGTCAAAAGGCAAATTTTACGGCAAGTGAAGCTTGGATTGCACGACAATACCGTCCATATTAATCGTGACTCAAGGCAAAATCTCGCGATTAACGTTTCGGATGAAGCAGTACGAAAAGTTTTGCGAAAAAACAATTTTCATGGAAGCGTAAAGATAAACGCCTAAGCTTTGCTAAAAAATATAAAAACTTTACTGTCGATGATTGAAAGAAGGTCATATGGTCAGATGAAACAAAATAAATAAATAAGCTTCATTCTGATGGAAGGCAGTGAGTTTGATAAAAAAAAGGTGAGACACTTCAACAGCGCCATGTCAGAGAAACATTAAAATTTGGTGGCGGAAGCCTCATGATATGGGGCTGGATGACTGCAGATGGTATTGGAGAAGTTGTCAAAATTGAAGGGCGCATGAATGCGGATCAATATGTGGCAATATTGAACAACGCATTACAAAAAAGTGTAAGAAATTGGAAAAAGGAGCTTTCGGACGTTATTTTTCAACACGATAACGATCCAAAGCATACATTTAGGAAGGCTCAAGACTGGTTAAATGAAAGTAATTTCGAAGTGCTCGATTAACCACCTCAATCTCCAGATCTGAACCCGATTGAGCATCTCTGAATTGAAGTTAAAAGAGCACTTGCCAATATTACCAACAAACATTCAGCTTTACCCGAATTATGGGATGAAGTCCAATCTGCCTGGGCACATATTGACCTAAATATTTGCCTCAACCTCATTAGTAGTATATATAGTCAAAGCTGTTTTGAAGGCCAAAGGAGGCCACACTAAGTACTAAGATGTGAAAGTTGAAAATTTTTGTTTAAGTCAATTAATTGATCCAACGACTGCTTTTTATTTTTTGATTAAGGTTCAAGGTTGTGAAGAGATGTGACTCTATTTTTGTTTTTAGTTTTTATTTAAAGTAAAATTCGTTTTAACCAAAAAAGGTGTGACAATTTGTCACAAGCAGTAGTTTCCTGGATCAAAAAGTTTTCGATGAGTTTTGAATATTATATATGTAATGAGTGGCTGGAAAAAATATTTCATTGAAGACTGAATCAGTTAGTAAATTTATCTTAAAAGGAGCTTAAGAAGTCAACATTGAATGGATATTGAAGGAAAGTCTGTCCGTCTATTGTTGAAATACAAATAGACTAGATGAAATTTTAAAAATTAATCACTCAACTGATGGTGAAGGCTTCAAAGATTTTGCGATCGAAAATATCTAAGAGTTATTTACAGACAAAGAACTTAATGAAGAATAATTGTGTGAAATTTCTGTGAATGATGGGGTAATTGCAAAATCGAATGACAACCATTTCAAAGATATTCAGGCAATAGAAAGCTTAATTCTGACAAAGTTTGAAGAGGACTTAGCATTCGCCAAAAACCTTGAAATGTTTTTCCTAAATTCAGAAGAGTCCAGTGAAAGACGTGTGAAATTAAAAATATTTCTTTAACAAAATAATCAAAAGCTATAGTTTTTAAAAAATCATAATATGGGGATACCGCATAAGCACACTGAAGATAACAAATAAAATATGTATTTGTTATTTTTTAAGTTTGAATTTATAATTTTAAGATTTGCAGATGTTTTTGCTTAGCTTTGCGTGTTTATTAATAACTTGAAAAGGTTTTCCTTGTGGCGATTTTGTGTGTTTTTAAAAAACATAGCCCCCATTTTAAACGACGCCTGCGTGTATGACGAAATTAAATGATATAGTCATAGCCATCTTTTTTTTGAATGGTTGGAGACTTAAATCAAAATGTAACAAACATTATCACCAATGATCTAAGGTACTTACGCTCACTAATACTATAACACTGCTACCGCCCTCGGCTGAAGCCCACCCCAAACCGACGAATCATTTCGGTGTGGAGCCGCTTTTGTGTCTATTGACAAGAATTGTTACCTGTGTCCAGGTTCTTCTTCTGTGGCCTTATGGAGGCTATATGCCATCGATAGTCGGGTGCGATATTGCAATACGCAATATCGTCTCGTTATGAGTGGTGTAGCACGCAATTGTTCGTATTGTTGTCAGCCCATCGCGACAGTGTATCTCCTATGGATCAATTACTCCAGTTCGTCCTGATGTTGCTGCTGCATTCGCCTTTCATCCTCTTTGCCTGACCACTCTGCATTGCGAAGTCATGGCCATCTTTTAGCCATCCACTCTTGCGGACACTTATGACATTTATAAAACCATCTGAAATTTGGTATGTTATAGGTAAATATATCCAATAAGGGAAATCGAAATTTACGTTGATAATGTAAATTTATTTTTTATAACTTGAAATTAATGTGGGTAGAGAGTCTTATCGGAATATAGTGGTCTATCTCTTGTTTAACTACAATATTAATATTTTCTTTTACTATCGAGTTTTGATACCAAACTTATTTAGTAATACTCTTCTGATAAAAAAGAAAAACATTTCTCTGATGTTTATTTCGAGATGCGTGGTTCTTAATTCGTTGTCTTTGAGTGACCTAACATTTTTAAGAGAGATTAGCTTTAGGGATTTAACAATAAGGGAAGCAATAACAATATTACTATATAATAGATTGAACTTTAAATACAGTTATGTAAATTAACAAATCTGAAATAGATTTTTATGATCCAGTTTGCTGATAGTGCAGTAATCAACACACATAAGTAAGTATGTCGCAAATATTATATGTATAATATTGAATATCTGCCTGATTTATTGAGGCTACGTCATAAAAAACAGTTAAGAAAACATGGAATGTTTTTTTTTTATTCTTTATTTTTCATTTTACTTTTGCTTAAGTTCTCTCATATTTGCTACCCAGTATTTTTCAGTTTATTCATTCATACAACTCACTTCACTGCACAATACTAAAATGTGAAAAGAATGATTATTTTAGTCAAATGTTGGTCTATAATGTATAATTACTACATATGCATATATATAATATCAGAAATCAGCATAGATAAGATAGGATAGGATGGGATATAGAGGCTGCTTGCCATAGAAGCGAAGTTCAAGAATTCCATAGTGATACTTGAATTTAAATAGAATAGGAGAATTGGTTGTGCAATATTCCAAGTTTGTGTCAAAAATGGCCCTACGCATTTCGAATCAAGACCCAGAAGCGACTTATAGAGGCAAGACCAGACTATCCAGATCTTTGAAAGAAAGTTTCCCTTCATAATCCCTTCTATGGCAAAACTTTTCTCACTGTTATGCTCTATTAGATCTCCCATTATCATCATGACGGGAATCTTATTCGACGCCCCATCAAATTACTTTTAAGCAAATTAATGTCACAGTTTTTGAACTATCAATCTGAAATTTAATACAGACACATCTTGCTGTCGTAGTTAGATAATGGGTGCAGAGATATTCCATACAGAAACTATTTACCATATGTTAATCAATTGTGGATGTGAAGGGCATTTAAGCTTCAATGGAACTGAAATTAAATTTCTGTGTTTAAATCTATTTGCGATTTCGTTGTTTTCGTTGTTTTTAAAATTTTTAATTTATTTTTATTTCAACTTTTGGCATTTCCTTTACATTTTATATATACAAATGTATATTATTTGTGTGTCTGTATTTTCGACGACTTTTATATTGATTTTCACTTTGGTATTTCTGTTTAGCCACTATTGCAATTATTACGAGTACAATATTATTGTTGTGTTCGTATGGTGTATATGGTACCATAACAATATTATCTTGTGTTCGTCATCATGCTACATCAAATCGGATTTGATCTGATGTGATCCAATCGAATTTCAATTTGTATTTGTATAAGCAGAGAATATTACTATTGTAGAATTGAATATATGTATATTTCTTTGGAAAAAGAAACTTAAAATTGGAAAATATGTATAAAAATCTTGTGTCATAATGTTTGTTACTTATGGAGTCCGAAACTACTGAACCGATCTTGATGAAATTTTTTTATATATATGAAATTTGGTGATACTTAGTAGATAGGATAGTTTTCATCTCGATTGAAACATTGCCTTTATGATTGCATGTAGGGTATTCAATTATTGGTTAAACAGAAGTAAATAGTTTTTCTTGTGGCTATTTTTGTTTTGATTTTCATTGTTATTATTGTCGTGATTATTATTGTTTTTATTACTTCTTGTTGTTCTCGTTGATATTATAATTATAATGTCAATAATAAAGATATTACTTTGCATCTCTTTATTGCGTTTCTTTATTATATCCTAGTTGTAATGTTTGTAATATACAGTATGGAGCCATGTGACATGACATTCTTCAACAATATTAACTTTATTTGAATCTAATTATTTATTTATTTAACATGATTAAATTTAATATGCTATATATATATAACAAGTAACTCACTGCCGGGGCCTTCGACTCCCGATTTAATGACATCGGTGAGTTAGGACATATGTTTATATTAGATTTCTTAATGTATAGCGGTTGGAAATGTTTAAAGGTAAGGGAGTTTTTAAAGATGGGATGGAACTTGGGAACCAAAAAGGGAGACCCTTATGTTCTCTAAGTGTCGGCAGGTGTCCAGAAAATGGTCTGCGGTGAGGTCAGATGGCATGCTGGGTTCAGTTGGAAGGTAGATAAATTTTTCACACTTTGTGTTAATGGTAGAGTAACGGTGGATGAACCTCACCCATTTTGTTAAGTTCTTCGTTTGAAGGTGACAGGTTATGATGTTATTAAAATTTTTGGTGCTGGTGGGAATAAAGATGTATGCTGATGTATTGCTGATGTGATGGGCTGCCATGTCGGCGCATTCATTTCCGCTTGTACTTTGGTAGCTGGAAACCCAGAAGATGGTGATTTTGTTGTTGATGCTGAGTACATAATTTATGGATTTCCTGATTTGTGGGATCATTATGCTCGTGATTTTGTATGGCTAATATGGTGGAGCATATGCCTGCCAGAGCAGATTAAAAATTCACCATAATTGTTTATGGCAAATTGACAGGCTTTTAATATTGCAAATGACCCCAGCTATGATGGTTCCCAAATGTAGAATAGTAATCTGTTTTTGAGCCATCCATGTTGAGCCGACAAGAAAACGCGCCAGGTATTCGGAGCTGGTAGTATCGTTTTTAACTGTAACATACAGATTATTGATGATGTTTGGCTGAACCCGAGCCCTGTCTGGCATGGGCTTTGTGTAGTTTGACAGTTTTGGCGAAGGCAAATCTTAACGCATACTATACATAGGACTTTAGTGCATTAGGGCGCGGGTAAAGTTGGTAAGGATATATGTGGATACTGTTGTATTTGAATCCGATTAAAAAATAAAGCATATATTAATAAATAAGCATATAATTGCTTTCTCATATCAACTAAGCTTCCAAAGTGTCTCTTGAGGTTTAGATTAGATTAAAAGGTAAACAATATAGATAGATTTATACAGCAGAATGTTCAGGTGTTGTGGTCTGTAATTGTTTAGTAATAGTCTCAACTAATACATCTGAATTCAACGTTCAGAAAAACGATTTTATCAACAAATTTCCATAAATGATTTCGTTATTGACCTATAAAATTTTTTTTACTTCAGTTTTATTTTTAGATCGTTGCCAATTCTGCGTTTCTGATGTAATATGAATCTTCTGGACTGAGCGAAGATGAATCAAGTAAAGTTATGTAGTTACTGACCACAGACGTTGTGATTGGATCACTTAAGTCGATAGAAATAGGACTACTTAGGCTAAATGTGTTTGACAAGATATCCGCTTTTGCTTTAGGTGTAGATAAACGCCTTGAGCTATCACTTAGTTTTCATTTTAAACACTTTTGTCACTTTCCTGAAGGGCGAAGAACGTGTGTCTTGTAAGGATAAAATATTGTTCTATAATTCATTACGGAAAGTGGAGATCTTGTTGGAAATGAGTAATATTAACCATTTTAAGCAAACACGGTCAGTAGTATTTGTATCTCTGCTAGTTTCGGTGATGTATGCTTCTAAGTTTAATTAAAGTTTGTCTGCAACGAGGGATTGGCTTTGTGTTGGGTATGACTCTTTTCATTGGGACGCTGTTTTGTTTCACAGTAAAGATAGCACAGTGGAAGTTAGAGAGCGACTTATCCATGTCATCTGAGTTTTGGACAGAATTCTGATCAGTGCAATAATTTAACTAATACATAAAATTCCCAGTTAGTACAATATTTTCTTTAATGTCGTAACGGAAAGAGTGAACAATAATTGGACTAATGTGCATAGTGATTTGGACCGGGAAGTTATCAGAGCTTAAGTCATTGATGACATTAGCGTTTGATAAAAGTTGCGTTTGATAAAAGTTGTGTTCGGAAAATATCGAGAGTAGAACTTGGGCTCCTACTAAACGCTGGGATTCCCCTTCCGGGAACTGATTGGAGAATATATATCATATTGTTTTTCTTGTGTTCGGAAGGTATATATATGGGGAGCCAACCCATGGACCCTTACGTTTGTTTTGTGGTTCAATTGGTAGTGCTTTCGGGGGCTAAACCGGCCTTTAATGCTGAAATGGCCACCAAACTATGACGTAAACAGGGGTTAGAATTTGTAGTACTTTGGGGAAGTACGAGAATTGCCAGTCTATAACTGGTTTGGGTTACGGGAGATCAGAAGCCCATGGAAATGTAGTGATGGAGAACCTTAGACGGAATGTGAAGTCATGTGCTCATGAAATGTTCTCATTATTCAACGGTTGAAACAGTCGTATTATGATGCGTTGTTTTGATGAAAACGATGTGTTGGGAACTCACCATTAGGGTGGGATGGTTGTTTGTATTTCCTGAGTAGTAATCAGATGACAAATGTTGAGAAATGTTGATAAAAGTGGTTCAAAAGATGTGAAAAATGAAGATAAGAGGGAATCTGGAGATGTTGAATTTTGAGAATATATTATACGTGGTGTACGCTTTGTGTTTTGACGAACGGTTTATTATTGCTATGTTTTCATGCTGATCATTGGGAACGGCCCCCTCGGGGGAGTATCGTGGTGGCTGTGGTTTAAACCCAAACCGCTTGCTTGCTCGACGTTGAGTTGCGTAATACAGCCAAACGCTGTGCTGGCCAGCAATAAGGTTTTAGATAGTCCTCAATTCCTTACCAAGGGAGAGTCATACTAAATACACTAGTATATTTCGAATCTGGTACTTGCGGATATAATTTATTATATCCAAGGGGGCGTCGATTGACGTAATTCAATCTAGTGCTTTAATGCATTGTGATATTAACTCTTAAGGCAGGAGATCACGTTAAACAAAACAAACACATTGGGATGTAAGTATGCTTAGTAAGGTAAAATATGGTGTTATTTTTTGAGGCTATGAACTATATTACCCCATGCATTTGCTCGAAAACAGCAGAACAACTGGTCTGAAGCAGACATGTTCGGTTCGATGTATATTGGCCGTATGCAAAGACATGTATTTGTCGATAACCACTCCTAAAACGAGTTAGACAAAAACATTTGTTTTGTCTTGTCCGTTTTTGTGTGTAATGGCTCATAAGAAATAATATTCCGTTGTTTCATTAGACAAAGAAAGACGTCTCATCCAGAGTGTTCTCAGCCTAAGATGAGAGAGAGGGAGAGAGAGAGAGAGAGAGATTTGCATTTATCACCCGTTAATATACATATACGTATAATAATATATATATATATAATATACGTATTTCACTCATGCAATATCAGTTCTTTAATAGAATATTGGTATTTATTCTTTAAAACTTGATATCAAAGAATCATCATACCTTCTGTATAAAAAGTACCCGGAATTGTAAAAAAAAAAATGAATTTAAATTTAATCATCAATATTTATTTTGTCTCCTTCAAAATAGTCCCCATTGCTTACAATACAACTATGAT
>JBANCV010000072.1:0-100570 GCA_037040105.1 Amiota albilabris | reverse complement strand
ACTCACACAAAGATGGCGGCACCAGAAAATGCCCTGCCAGAAAAGTTCGGAAACTTTTAACACACACCTTGTATATTCAGGACCTAGCACCATGTGATTAGCATTTATTTCGCTTCATGCAGAAATATCTTGGTGGTGTAACAATGAATTCGCTAAACATATGCAAACCGGTATTGCGCCAGTTTTTGTGTCAGAAATCCCATAATTTCTAAAAACGGGATGGATTATGGATTTTCTCGAAAGATGGCAAAAGATTATCAATAAAAATGGAAAATATTTGAAGAAATAACGTTGTATATTATATTAAAAAAAAAAAAAAGTGTTGAAACATAATTCACATTTTCGGAAGTTACTTTTCCACCAACATATTTTAGTGAACCATTTCCTCATCATCATTATAACATAACACAAAACTATGGATCACTCACCACCTTCAATCATAAAAAGAGTTTGTATAATATTTTAAATTTACCTTCAAACGCTTATTGCGTACTGTGATACCGTTCAAGCTTTTTATAGCACGTTGTGAGTCCATTTCTGTCGTATAGTCCACAAAGGCATAACCAAAACTGTAGCCAGTCTATAGAAGATCGTTTCAAAATAGAATAAAATATCATGAAAATCAAGAAAAGTCAAGAAAATCAAAAACAATAAATCTGTGATCTGCTTTAATCTGCATTGATTAATAAATCATAATCGCTCGACAATCATCAGGCAGATCAGATCAGATCATAATTACTGATGTTGTGTAATATATCTTACCTTATAATCTCTCATTATTCTGCATGTATTTATAGGACCTATTGTCCTAAATAATGCATAGAGTTCTCGATCAGTCATATCCTGGGGCAAATAGTTGACAATCAAATTAGTACCGTTGACCCGTTGATCGTGTAAAAGATCATCGGCGCCTCCACTGCCAATACTGCCACCCGAACCGGCTCCAGAATTACCACCCATTGAATTATTTACCAGACAATTCAATGAATTGTTACTAGCAGTTGGTGGAACATTGTAGATGGCATTACCACTGGTTAATGAGTTAGCGCTGCCACCGCCACCCACGAAGCTGCTATAACCGCGGCGATTTTGAAAATCTGTGTCCTGTGGTGAGAGTGCATAACGTGACTAGTTTTTGTTTTGATTTTTCACATATCATTATCATTATTATATATCACACATAAAGTTTAAGAGACATTTACAATGAATATAGTTTGTTTTTTTTGTTTAGATTTGGTTTGGTTTTGTTTCGTTTTTTTTTTCCCAAAAGTTAAACACACAGGACAGCAACACAGAAGGAGAGAGAAAGAGAGAGAGAGAGAGAGAGAGAAAAGAAAAACAAAAAAGACCAGAGAAAGAGAGAATTGTTTTTTTTTTATTGTAATTGTTAGTTAGTTTAGTTTTTGAACTCAGTTGATTGATTGTAGCTTTCGTAGTAAGTAGTAATATTTTTTTTTTTTTTATTACAAAGAAGATTGAGATTTCACACATTTGAAAGAAGTTAAGAGAAAACTCTCATCATAAAGCAGGCAGAGCAGAGAGACATAAGACAAGGCAAGAGATGTTGACACACTCAAAAACTCAACTCATATCATATCATATAACACAACACTAAAACAACACAGTGCGTGAAGTTGGTGGTGACTGTGCGATGAGACACTACTTGATCCAAAATTTCCCATTATTTAATGAACGTGCAAAAAACAACATTTCATGGAAAATATATCATTGAAACAAAACAATAATAAAACAAAAAAGCAGATCACAGCAGCATAAAACAAGATTTTATTTTAACATCGATTGTAGGCGCAAGACAGGCAGCAGCAAACACTAAACAGTGCTGACGAAAATAATGTGCACAATAGGCAGCACAAAGTGTATTTTTGTTTTGCTTGGACCAGGAATGCAAATTTATTAATATTATATTAAAAAAAATCGAAGCCGGAAGCAGAGCACAGTTTTACAATAAACTAAATAATATGTAGATAGATTAGGAAGAGATGATAGATAAAAGTAGAAAGAAAGAATATAAAAAGCCGCCATAGACCCAACACCGACCTTCTTTTTCTTCGTACACAAGTGAGTAAGGCGTCAATGGGGCTTAATATATATTTCTTTTATTTATTTTTTAACAAAACAATTCAAGCAAAGAAGAGAAGAAAAATATCTGTGTGTGTGTTTGTGTGTGTTGGGGGGAACACACAAAACAAAGGAAAGAAGAAATAAGAAAAATTGATTATTTTTTTAAATTTTTGTTTTTGTATTTTGTGTATACTGTTGTTGTTGTTGTTGTTGTTGTTGTTATTGTTGTTGTGTATTTGAGTGAGGAGTTTATGTGTGTTGAAAATCGCGGATTGTTTTATAGGTGTAGACTAACTTGACTTGATTGTTATTGATCAAATATGGAATAATTTCCAGGCAGTTAAGTTATAATATTACTGCTTGAAACATTCTGGTTAAAAAACATCTAAAATTCTATGATCGCGCCAACATTTGGAATTTTATTGTAAATAAAAAAGAAGAAGGGGAAGTGCGGAAGCGACCCAGCAACTTCAATTGAGCCTATGCAAGCAACACCACATAATAATAATTACATCTCTTTCGAAAATCTAATACTTATTGGGCCATCAACCGCAGAGCTGCGCCTAAAGTTCGAATTGGTAGTATCTATGGGTAAGAAAATCTAACGAGAGGGTTTGTCTGATACACCACAGGTGATCAGGAACCCAGGGAATTTGATCCGTGCTGATCAGCAGAGACGGTCCCCCTTTATCGGAGTATCGTAGTAAATAACTGTTGATTATCACCCATTCGGCTAGAGTAACCACTGGGCATAGAGTTGCGTTATACAACCGTGTGCTGCGACCGAAAAATCAGCTGAGGTTTTGGATAGTCCTCAGCTTCACACCAAGTAGTGAGTCATATGATCAATGACTCGAATTTAGTATGTACGGATTTATCAAAGGAGAAGTTGATTGATGTTTATTAGAGAAGTATTCATGTTTATCAAATCGACTTTATTCATTAACATTTAATAGAATTTCTTCTTCAGAGATGAGATTTCTGTTGGTTCAAGGTAATGATTAAATGATTGTCTTGATATTTTCAGAGTGTGGTCCAAATTATACCCTCAAAAAGAGGCACACATGAAATGTTCACACTATTGATGCTTCTTCATCACATAATCTACATTGGTCGATGAGGAACTTACTGTATTCTTTATCTTTAAAATATCGTTGAATTTTTTTCCCATGATTGATTGATTGTTACCGCTCTTAAACATCAAGACTTCAATTAAGAGTTAATGTGTGTTTTGAGGTTTATTGATTTGTTGTTCTGTTGTTTTAGAATGTTTCAATATTGTAGTTTGTTTTTATTGATGTTGTTTGTTATTGTTATTGGGTACTATGTGCGCCCCCAAATATAAAAAAGCTTAACGTTGAGTTAAACAAAACCATAAACAAAAGAAAACTTTCAAAACTCTTCTATAACAACAAACTCATTTTTCGAAATGCAAAATCACAATAAAATTAATAAGAAAAAGATACAATTTTTTTGTATAAAAAAATTGAAAATTCATTCATTTTACAAATTTAAGAAAGTTTTAGATTTAACAAATTTTTATGTTTAACAAATTTTTATACATAAAAAAATATAATGTTATTATGCATTCACAAAGAATTTATGAAAAATTTTGTATGTATTTTCTTTTTAATTTTTTCAGATTTTGTCGAATTTTTATTAAAAATTTTAAAAATATAAATTAACATAAATAATAAATAAATCATTCAGATCGAACTTACCATTTCGGATGGCAGTGAATTCGACATGCCACAGAAACGGCCACCGCCGCTATAGTTGAAAAGTAATGGAGAAAAAGGAAGAACAAACGATGATCCAAAACAATCCCAGATGAGGAGTTCACAGTCCATGTTAAATCCAAGTTTATGTTGATGTAGAATTGGGGTGTTGGGATCAGATGTGTGGAGGAGGTCAGTTAGGTTAAAAAAGATATTAGGGTAATATTTTGAAAACATCAAAACATTTATTTAGGGATGGTGGGAAAGGAAAATAGAACAAAAATAGATTAGTATACAAAATATTGGCAAATGTTTTTTTTTTTTTAAATATAATTTTTAAAAAATAACTATACATAATTTACTATAGACATACATAGTTTAATAAATATAATAAATACATACACATATGTTATAAATAAAATATATTAAACCTTACTTACGTATATGCTAAGTTATAAGATAAATAAATAAATTTAAATATATATTTCTCATAAATAAATAATGCCTATCCCTAAGATATATGGGAAAATTTCTATATAAAACAAAAAAAAAAAAACGGGCAAATTGGATAAACATATGTAGTAGAGAATAGAATTTTAACAAAATACAAAAAATCTTTGAGACATAAGATATTATTAATGTAAGGTGCGTTTCATAAGCTGTTTAAAAATACAGCTTTAAAGCTCACAGTCTGACCAGTAATGGCTTGGGAAAGCCATTTTTCCATCATATGAACTATCATGCTTTTCTGTCTATAAGAAATACAATCATAACTCATTGGCGCTAGGACTCAAATCATACCATTAGGCTCCCGCTGTTATTGATTGCTTCTTGAGTGCATTATAGCTGCTCATTTTGCTGTTTCACAATGATAAGGCTTTGATTCCAAATGCTTTTAAATTAATTTTTAAACAGAATAAATACCGGTACAATGTTGTCGATTGGATGAAGACATTATAAAATATTAGCATAACATACCAACCAGCGAGTGTCGGGGACTGTCAATATTTGATAAAAACTAATACAATTTGATGGCTTCATTCGAAAATCGCATTGAAATTGGTAAAGCCATTCCTGAGATTAGCGTGCACAGACAGAAAAGCGTTTATAATTATATATATATATATATATATGTATTTAGAGCCATTTGGCTCAAAACTGAAGGCGGGGTTATCTGATCGGATTAATTTTTAACCGATAAATTAAATTCACAATTAAAAGTGCCTTACAATATGAAATTTGTGTATATTTTATTACCAAAAACCATTTCATTCTATTATGATAACGAAACGCTCCTTATAAAATTAGATCAAATTGTTATCTTTTGCCATAGTCGTCTTTTTTGTTTTTAGAAATTCATCCAAATTCCTTAATTTACTTAAGACGTTTGTTTTAATTATAATGGTCGGTTGAGTTTGGGGTCTCGTTTTTCTTTCAGATGATCGCTAAAGGACTTTCTTTGGTTTTTTTAATTAGGAATTTGTGAAAATGACTATCTTTTAAATTTTAAAAGAGAAATTCATATAGTAGGAACAGATTATTGGAGAACTTATATGAATTCTAGATGAACGAACACAATGGGTCTATAATTTGTATCTGGTTCGATTTGGTAAGAAATATTTAATAATATTTTTCTCAAATTATTAATAAATATTTTTAAAAGCAAATAAATAAAAGGAAAAATATTCGCTAGAAAATAAAAATATATATATTATTATATACATATATATATAGATCTAATTGAATAATTTTCAAATATATAATAAAATTGCAGCAAAAATTTATATTCATAAAAATATTACGAAAAATATATTTGAAACAAAAAAAAAAAAAAAATGACCGAGGAGAGCATAAAAAATTAATCTTATCTCTCCTACTAAAGTATTTTTTTTTTTAAATAAATATTTACGTATATATAAATAATACTGAATATATTATTAGATTTATTATGTGTTTATCTTCCTAACTTCTGTAGTTTTTTTTTTCTTGGTGTATATAGAAAAAAAAAAAAAATTTACATTTTACTTTATATTTTGTAAGCACTGATTTCTGATACTACAGATTATTTTGTATATTTATATGTATGTTTGTGTAAGACAATTTTGTTTTCTCATATATCCAGGAAACACATTCTGGAAGACCACGAGACTCTGATTACTCATACATATTTCCCTAAAGATTTTCTTTTTAAATATTTTTTTTACCACTGTTTGCTAAAAACCCTTTTTTTTTTTTTTTTTTTTTTTTTTTTTTTGTAGAATGAGAGAGAGAGAGAGAGAAAGAAAAAATATATCATATGGTAGACACTTTTTTCGTTGGTATTAGGGACAAAATGGGGGAAAAGGAGAATAAATTTATATTCTCAATATACAAAACCTCGAGTAAACTTTTCAGGGATTCAAACGAAAAACCTTCTCGATATTTTGCAATTATTTATTTTTAATTCACCTAAAATTTTACTTTTCCTTTGTTTTTCTTTTTTCTTTCTTAATTTTTTAAATCACTTAAAAAAACATTATGTTAAAGAAAAAAAAAAAAAAAAATTATTTATTTTTAGAATTGAAAATCAATTTCTTTAGAAACAGAAAAAAATATATATATACACCTTAGTTTGAATAAAATAAAAAAAAATCACTGAAAAAATTCACTTAAAAAAAAAAATTATTCACACTTTTTTTAAATAAAAAATTTATTCACTTTTTATCATTTATATTTCATTTTTCACTTTAGAAAAAAAAAAAAACACAAATTTTTATTTAAAAAAAAAAAACAAACAAAAAAAAAATTATCCTTATTCCTTTTATTATTGTTTCTTTTTGTGGTCAACTTAGATTTTGTTAAAGAATAAGAGAAGATTGAGAGAAGTACGTATAAAGGAGCCGCACTCAAACAAAGTGAGTACAAAAATAATAGTTTTGAGAATCCCAAAAAGAGAGTGAGAGATTTTTTTAAATGTATTTTTTTTTTTTTTTTTTTGAATTTGGGTCTATATGTCATATCATGTAAATAGTGTCTATCTATAAAACATTCTGGTGGTGTGGGGTTGGTCGTGTTGATTTTTCTAGAGATGTTTATGTGGCTGAGGTTGAAATTGTGTTGCACAACCGCTGTTGGTTGATTGGCTGTTGTTGCTGTAGTTGTTGTTTTGTTGAGATGATGATGTTTAAAGATGCTAACACATGATGTTTGTTGGTTGGTTCGTTGTTGTTGCTCTGTTGTAGCACAGTTGAGGGGCTCTATATAGCTTTCTATATACATATATAGTAAGTAGACTTTTGTGGGAAAGAATATAATATGAATATTATTATTCTCCATTTGTTGTTGCTAGGTTTTAAAGATGCTGTGTGTTGGAATTGTTGTTATTTTTTTTATATTATTTATCATTTCATCCCCTACTGATCAATCCTAAATTCAATGCAATATTATTGTATAAACTACATAGCCTATTCACTTACTAGAAAGTAGGAAGCCATTAAAGCTATCTCTGTGATCACGCTAACTGCATATTGTTGTTATCCCCCCCCATTGATGTATATCTAAGGAACGTCTCAAACTTCCTCGAGCATTTGTCCAGAAAACTGTATAATGCAATCAATCAGTAAAGTATCAGGAATACTACTCCCCACAACATTATTCATAACTGAAGAACATGCCGCATTTTTCCAAACATTTGTCCATAGAACTAGCCACCAATGCTATCAGTGACTATGTGGCGGTATGGTCACACTTGTTACTAACACTTTGATTCCGAGTTGGCAACAAAAAAAAAAGTATCTCGAGATTCAATATTTCCACACACAAATTTGTTAACTAATTGTAGTAAAATAAAATAAGCTATTCGGTCTCAAATTGAATTTTCAAATTTATTTTAAGTAGTTTAACAACACTACAATTATGGTTTAATTTATCGTTGTCACATAGATATATCAGATGCTAATTGTTGCCCCCATTTATTTATATCTAAAAATTTGTCACATGTTTGCGAGCATTTGTCTGATTCTAAACAGAATTCTCGGTACATCAAATAATTTTTTTTTACTTTTTGTGACCAAATGAACTTAAGAAATTCTACTGAAACCCAAACATTCTAATTTTTATATATTATTAGTATTAACAGACTAAGACTACCTATATTTTGTATTCGAGTCTCTCCTAGTAGTGTGGGGTACTATTTCTAGTGTCAAATAGGCTATATTTATACAATAACATTACCACCTGATGATAACAATGATTATATTTGTTGATATCTGCGCTGCCGCTCACCAAAATTCTTATAAACTGCAGTAGTTTTCTTCTCTACTATATGTTTTACCATTATATATACATATATAAATTTTTTTTTTTTTTTTGGTTGTTTTATTTAAGACTTAAAAACTTAAGAGCAGAAATATATAGTATAATATATCGGACACAAGAAAGTAAAAGAAAAATTTTGTGGAATCAATTAATTTGATGATTTTATAATCAATTTTTTCTTTTACTTTATTGGTTCCTCAATTTCTGTTTTTATTAATTTTTAAATTTGTGTTAGAGATAGTGAGTGTGTTGTGATATTTTGTTTTTGGGGGGTTTTCAGATTGATTGATTTTTCATTATTATCATATAGATCATAAGTATCATAGACTTTAGGTATGTCTTTACTTACGCGGCTAAGAATTGCTGTAAAAAAATTTGATTTGACCATTTGTTGTTGTGTTGATTTTTCCTGAAGTGGTTGTTGTTCTTGGGTTTATTACTTAGGATCACATTGTTGTTGGTATGATGATAGCTCTTGAAACCACCACCACTAGAATTGCTTTTATTATTCATGTTGATTGTGTTTTCTTTGTTTTTCAGTACTATAAATTATTATTGTTTTTATTTTTATTTTTATTTTAATGTAAATCAGCAACACATAAGCAGTCTGAACTGACGACAGTTATCAGTAGTTTAAAGTAATAGTAGTAGTAGTAGCAGCAGCAGCAGCAACACCACCGCTACGCTAATAAATTGCACTTAAACAATGCAAGTTCCTTCTTCTTCTTCGTCTTCAATTGGTGTGTTTGTTTTTATTACTTAAATATTTTGATCATTCTATATTTTGTTTGTTGGTTGTTGATTGATATTTGATAATTATATTTTGGTCTTGGTCGATTTTTGATTTTGCTGATCGAAGGAGGAGAATCCACAGGAAATCACAATTGAGTCCTCCTTTTTTATCAACAAATTTTGATTGAATCAATCTCATCAACTTATTGGGCCATCATAATACTTCATGTAATTACAAAAATTAACACATTCATCATAAATAATTCGTTGATTTTTGCGCAAAAATTTCATTTTAAATTTGTTTTTGCGTAATTTTTTAATGAAAAATATAAAAAAAAAAAAAAGAAAAGGTAATTGTATTAAAAAAAAATTCTCTAAAACAAAAAACTGATCAACAAAAAACAAAGAAAAAAAGAAATACAAAAAAAAAAATAATAATTTATATGTATGTATATATAGTATATTACCATATATGCTACTAAAATTCTCGAAAGATTCTGAAGACGATGATTTCGGCGACGCCGACGACTTCGATTCTCTTGTATGTCATATGATGGTATGATCGTAGAGAGAGAGAGAGTTATATATACATATATATATATATATATGTAATGAAAAGGAAAGAGATTGAGAGTGCGAGTAATCAGATTATGAGATCCGATCAGATTAGATTAGATTGGAATAGATGGTGTGGAAGACAACAGCAATTATATATATTTTTAATCAATCATCAATTAAATATTGTCAAAATGTTGTCAGAGTCCTGGTCCTTATTAATATAATATTGCTTAGATTGTTGGTCCTTTTTCTCCTACAATAATCCGTCTGTGATAGTTGTTGTCGCTGATGACAATGATCGTGATGATATTGGAGGAGCAGCTCTTGGCCTTCTTCTTGTTCCTGATGAAGTGTTCTATATGTTAACCACGATACCGACGAGAGGGGCTTCCTTCTTGTTATTGCTAATGTCCTCCTCCTTTGCTCTGCTTTACTGGTCCTAACTTCTGCACTCCTTTTCCTGCTATTCCTCCTTCTAATACTGTGCCACATTGAATGTTGTTGTGAATGATATTGGTGTTTTCTCTTCTTCTCTTTTTCAAAGATTTGATCTTCGTGTTTATTGCTTATATAGTTTTCTGTTCTGTTTATAGCTTTGCTATAATTTTGTATATTTTTTTTGATTTTGATGTTTTTTGGTATAAAAATTCTGGATTACTCTTCTCTCTTTTATTATTATTATTATTATTATGAGTTAAGAGTCCTTTTTTGTTTTAGCATTATATTTTGTTTTTTTTTGTTATTGATATATGTATATATATATAAAAAAAAATATAAGCGCAGTGATTATTGAACTTGATTATTATAATTGAGTTGTTCCTATATATTAAGTTCCTATGATCCTAAACGATCCTAGGTCCTCTTTATAAAGGTGCAATGAGGCTTCTTGTGGTGGTTGGTAGTGTTTCACTTGTCGTTGAGGTTTTATTTTTATTGTTGTCGATTATTTGAAGAACTGCAAGGTAAAACTCATAAATTAAATATATATAGCCTTAAAAAATTATGATTGTTGGATTATTAAGTGGAACGTTTGTACGTGAGAGAGTGAGTGTATGTGTCTTGGAAGAAGGTTGTGTAATAATAATGAAGGTGCATGTCTTTGGGTCTGTGGTTGTTCTTTTAACAGTCGAGTCAAAGTATTACGGGGTCCCTGATCCTATAACCTCCTTTTTCAAGTAAATAATTTTAACAAGTTTTGCTTGTTCCTGTGTCTATAGACTGATTAATATTGGATATGTTGTGTACTGACAATGGTGAAATTCATCATAATGTCATTCTCCTCTAATGCCACCCGTATTCGTAACCATCATGTCACCACCTAACACAAATCTTATTCAATGTCTTTTCATCACATTGAAATCTAAAAACAGAACATTTACTAAATTCTTAATTCAAGAACAGGGTCAGTCAAGTCAGCAATAAGTCAACGTAGTCGTCGTCATTGGTTCCGTTCGGTTCGGTTCGATTCCATCTTTATGAAATAAATTTCCTTTAACAAAGAAAAGTTCCCGCCTGCAGAACAAATCGATGATGATGCACGTGTATTTAGAATACAAATATGATACACACAAAGCACAATTTCGGACGAGGTTTTCCAGCTTCTATGTTGCAATGAAAAGTTTATCTTTTGTTGTTGAGTTTCCTGTTCTATATAATCTATGTACATATATGTATGAATGACGAACTACTACCATCATGTATCTTTCTTTCTTTCATATGTCATTATTCTTGTTATTTGTTTGTCTATCTGTCTCTATATATGTAACTGCTATCTGTCTTTTTGTCCGATTCTCTGTGTTTCACCTTGGTAAGTTGGTGGTTGGTTGTGTCATATATGAAAAAGAATATTATGTTTTTTGTTCGTTATGTTATGTGTAAGTGGAGTGAAAGAGATGATGGCCGTCCCGCACTTTGCATTCATTATTACAATCACACATACCATTGTGTGTATGTGTGTGTTCATATTACCCACTATTATATATAGTGAGGACTATATAGAGGGGTGGTCCCTTGAAGAATAATATGTAGAGATGCAAGTGCGTGCGGGGTTTCAGATGTTCTATGAATCAAGATTATCTTTTTATTTATTTCTTATTTTCTTTCACAGTTCGCTTCTTCATTTCTGTTTTGTTTTTTATGTATTTTGCGACTGTTGTTTGTTGTGTTGATGACTTTGACGACATATTATTGTCTGTCTTTTAATTCATCATTGTTTAGTTTCCTTGGCACGAAAACTTTTTTCCTCTTTTCATTATTTTTCGATTTGCACATTTTGTTTTGTTACAAAAAAAAAAAAAAAAAAAAAAAAAAAAAAAATATTCACTGAAAAAAAAATATTATATTCTTCACTTTATTTAATAGAGAGTAGAAGAGATTTACTCGGAACACAGATGATTTTTTTTTTTAGAGATTTGAGTAAAATCTCCATTATATGTTGAAATATATTCATATATATAAAATAAATAAAACCAACGTTGGCAGCTTTCTAGCTTTTCTTTTGCTTTTGCTGCATTTTTAAAACAATTAAAAAAAAAAAAAATAATAATTATAATTATAAAGTATGCAGTAAATCAAATACGCGATAATTTAAACAACAACAATAAACAATATTATAACCTTTTAATATTAGAATATACCTATATATATTTATACAGAGATAGAGAGAGAGACAGTGGGAAAATAAACTTTGCATATAATAATAATGTAATTAAATAAGGTTAAAGTACTTTAGAAATATATACTTTGATAAACAAAACCTTACAAAAAAAAAAAAAAAGTGTAGTACAAACCTTTTGGTTTGGGCGCACGCGTGCGTTGCTAGCTAAGAAGCTAACACAAACTCTTTGAAAAATGAGTGATGATCAGAAAATGAGTTTAAACAAACAGAGAGACCGACCCGGCAAGCCACCAGTGTCAAGAGTATACAAACAAGTAGTTGAGACCAAGACACTCTCTCTTCGTGAGCGATTTGACCAGTCTGTACAATAGTCATAGGCAAAGCCAAAGCCTTTAAAGTTGGTAGCATAGGATAGTGGAAGAGCTTACGAACGAACGCAAGTTAACACAAGTAAGAAGAGAAGACGTCATCTCAGAGAGTGCAAGCAAAGAAGAGATTGCCAGCAGAGGCAGTGGGTAGGGAGTGGATGATAAGTGAGAGAGCCTTACAAACAAACGCAAGCTAACTCAAACTGAGTTGACATTTGCTGAAACGCTCAATGTGTAATAAGAGACAGAGCGCAAGTAAAGAAATGAGTTACATTGCACTTGTGTTTTGGGTGGTGGGTTGTGAGTGGGAGAGCTAACACAAGTGGATTGACTTAGTTGCATTTGAAGTAACAACTTCAGTTAAGAGAGTGCATGCAAGCAAAGAAGAGAATAGCATTACACTCGAAGTAGTGGGTAGTATAATAAGTGGAGGAATACAAGTAAGTAACTCAGGCTGAGCTGTATTTGAAATGGTTTCGGGTGACGGTGTCAGCTAGCAAAATCAAGTAGTACATAAGTTGAAATGCATTTGATGAAGCTTCGGGTGACTGGGATTGCAGAAAATTTGTTGTTGGGTGTTAAGAGATTTGAAATTTAGGTGAGCGCTTTTATAGTCGTCTTTGATTTAGTTCAGTAAAGTAAAAAAGTGTAGGCGTGCTTTTGTATGGGTGGTTATTTACTGTGCCGCAATTCATTTAAATGAGAGAAGAGAACATAGAAGTTGGTGGTTGATATGGTAGTGAAGATATTATGATAAACATTATGTTATGGTGGATTGTGATGATAACATGATGTGTTAAAACTTTATGCTTTTGTATGAATGTAAACTACATATTTGAGCGAGTGAATGAGTGACTCTGAATAAATATAAACGACGACTCAGTAATAGCTTGCAGCATGTGGATGTGATGAATGTTCTAACAATCACTTGATTTCACTGAGTGGAAAGTATAAAAGGAGAAAGGCAAGAAGGCGCTGTGAAGAATGAATTTTCCAAAAAGAAAAAAAGGAAGCCAAGGTTACCGCGACATAGTTTTCCTTCCTCACCAACCAAACGAAGGAAACCCAAAATACTAAAAACGGAAAACAAAAAGTCTGGAAAGAATTGTGAAAGTGAAATATTTAAGTTGCTAAATGATGGCAGACGAACGACAACAAAAAACAAACCCAAAGCGCCACAAGGTTAAATAAAGATTTATTTTCATTGTTTGTTTTTCAAAATTGTGTTGGTTTTTAATTTATTTTTTTCTTCTTCTTCTTTGTTAAGTCATAGTTAACTGTAACACACAAAACTAAACAAAAGTCAAGGTGCTTCGACTGACTAACTCTCGGGTGTATTAGATACAGATAGAATCCCCCCGACATTAATCGAAGAAGAAGAAACTCTAGAAAGAGGCACCAAAGGCAATGACTGATAAACAACATTAAATTAATATAAGTAATGGTAGGGAATAGATGTTTGCATCTAAGCTTAGGATCCTAGTTTGGTCTGAAAGATCAAAAGTTGAGGGACTTCGACTCACTAGCAATTAAATATATAGAATCCCCTAACCAATGATCAATCATTTAAGATGAGAGACCAAAGGCAATGATTGGCTAACGATGGTTGTAAAGACAATGGATGTTTGATGTTTGAGCTTGGGGACTAGGATAGGATAAATAGATCGAATCCCCATCCAATAATGAAAGCCCAAAGGCAATGACTGATAAACAACATTAAATTATTTTAAATAATAGCAGAGAACAAATACCGAGTTATATCTGAGATTAGGGATCCCGATCTTGGTGGTCTAAAAGTTGTTACAACCTCTAAACCTATGAAAATTATGTTGTGTTCATGATATTTTAAGGCCTACATCAATATAAGAAATTGAAACTTTCTTGGATTTTGTATTACTTTCTGATTTATACGAACTTCTTAAATTCGAATGAAAGTAGAAAAGTTTATAACAAAAATTTGAATCAAACTATGTCCAAACTCCAATGATGATTTCTAGGAAATAAGCTCTTCGATGAACATATTTTGGAAGGACATTATGATTATTCACTCATCCTCAGTTGTTATCCATAATTAATGGGTGGGGAACTGTATAGGATTAGGCATTACAAAGTTAAACTTTGTGCAATAATAATGAGAAAAGTGTAATGAGGAAGAAATAATAAATAATTTGATCCGATAAATGGAAAAAGAGAGGAACCACGAAACAAATTTAGTATCATACACAAAATGAAAAATCTTATAATGAAATGGAATGAGAGAATAAGAATAAATAAATATGACAGTTAAAAATGTCAAGACCCAACCAGACTACAGAATGCACAGCATGATGACGGCAGCAGATGATGATGATGTCGATAAGATGGGAGATGGAAATATGATGAGATATTATGGCGACGGCGAGGCTCGATGACAAACGACAACAAAAATTGTCGTCCATTGTTTGTTGGCAAAGGACAATATATAAATAAACGAAACTAAACTAAAGAAGAAACCATTATTTTGCATTAAGGACAAGAGACAAACAGTTATTATATATAATATATATGTATACTGTACATATATTTGCGCAAATATCAGAAGAATGCATGCATGCATACAAGCATTGTAGGTCAAGAGGTCAAAAACAAGTTGCACATGACGATGATACTGACGACGACATACCGCAGAGACAACCTCAATTCAAAATTGTATATAAACTTAATGTGTTGAGACTAGATGGTTTGGGAGGATTGTGAGATATATACATCATATGTATGTACATATACATATATGTATGTATAATGATCTATAAAAATGATGACTTGAAGAAATGATGGATGATGTGATTGTGTGGGTTGTGCATCATTATTATTTTTTTGTATGCACATTTTAAAAAAATATATATTTATAACTTTAAAAAAGCAGTCAGAGTATTTATATTTACTATATAATTTTATCAATTTATATCAAAATAAGCCACCCATATATACTTTATAAAATGTATGTGCCAACACACATTTGCTAGACTTCTTTTCTTATAAAATATAACTTAAAGAGACATAGGGGTTTTTCATAACTTAAAGCTAAAATTATAATAGTGTATGTTTTCTTATTATGTATTTATTTTTAGATTAGAGAAAGAACTTTTATTCTTTTATTAGAGTAATTATTATGTAAAGATAGCGGCGAGAGAAAGTGAAATAGAGAGCAAGCAAGAGTTAGCAAGCGAATAACCAAATAAGCAGCAAGAAAGCGCAGCAAAAAGATTTAATATACGATTAAAAAATGGAACTACACGAACTATTTAGGAAGAAGGAATACTGGGCACTTATTAGGTATGTATGGTAAGTGGGTAAGGTAAAAGTTAAAAAAAAAAAAATTATGTACATCTATCTAGGTAGCTCTTAGGGTGAGTATGAAATAGGATCTTGGAAGGTAGACTGGATAGAAGAATATAAGAGAAGTTATTCTTAGAAAGCCTGTTGAATATATGTAGATTTTCTTAAGAAAATAGTTGAAAAAAGAAGGTGGTTGAATACGTAGATCTTCTTAGAGAAATGTTTGAAAATGGAAGATGGCTGTTCTTCTTAGGAAGCCTGTAGTTCTTAGAAAATTTGTCATTGTTAGTATGTAGTTCTTAAGTTGATAGGTGGAAAGGAAGGAAGTAAGTAGTATGGGACAGGAAATTGTAATGTGTGTTAAGTAGTAGAATAGGGTAGTTCATTTTAGGTAGATGGTTCTTAAGTAAAATGGTGGTGATGAGTAAGAAGGAAGATGGTAAAAGTAGGTTACAAAGTTGGTGTAAACTAGATGATAAATAGTTATAGACAAATAGGTTACATTATGTATGTATGTACAGTGGTGGAAGGAAGAATCTTTAATTGCGATTGGGAAAATTATTTATTGCATTAACGCATTATCATTGCTTTTTTGGATTATTTTTTTTAGCTGATTTTGCAGTTTTCTGTTTTGTTTTGAATTCTTTATTAATATTCTATAAACAACAAATTTTAATTATAATCAACAAATAGAATTACCGGTACATTGTGAGACTGTTAAGATTGCACAATCCACACGAAAACGTCGTGAAGCCGTTCATAGATCCTTCTTGTGACAGAAATGAAAATTATTTGTTCCTCTATCTCACTTATGTTGCTTACTTTTTTTTTATGTAATTATATTTCTTATTATGTAAGATAATTTATTTTTGGTAATTATTTACTTAATTCCTTTTTTGTTTTAGATTTATTTCTTTAATTTATATTTATATATATATATATATATATATTTTTTATTTATTAATTTTTTTAATGTGAATATAAATTTTTTTGATTTTCTTTTATTGAATAGTAGTGTTGAATAGTAAAGTTGCAGAGTAGTGTTGTTATTGTAGGTTAAGGGGGTAATTCATTTATTGCCTGAGAGATTAGAGTAGCGGGCGATGCGATTAACCCTAGCATAGGGCTAGAGATTACCTCTTCCCTTCCCTGGCTGGGATTATTTCCTATTACTTTTGAATACAATTTAAAAAAAATTTATCAATGAACAATAAAATTGGAATTTGGGATCTAGTCAGTAGGACTCTGACTGGGTCTTTAAGTTTTATTGATCTTCCATATTATAAATTTTGATTTTACTTTGCAGCAGCATTTTTGTATATTTATTTAATTAATCAATTATAACCGGGGGTGCGCGGGCTAAGACCAAATTATATATTAACAGTTACATCACTTTTTGAGTGAATAATCGAGAAAATATATCAGGACAATTTGTTGTTTATAATTTTATCTCTAGTTATATATGTAGTGTATAATTTAATAAGGCTCGGTTGTATTGCTTTTCCTTTTCTTTGTGATTAATTTGTATTAAATATTTATACTTTTTTATGTTTATTAAATAATAATTTCATATTTATCTATATATATTTCTTCTTTCTTTTATTATTATTTTTTCTATTAATTATACTATATGATTATTATTTTTTTTTTCTTCTATGTTTATAATTATTTTTTGTTTTGATTTGAACTGGAAGCTTTTTTTTATTGCTTAATGAACTTATTTTTCATATCACATATACGAGAGAGTGAGTGAGACACAGGCTGTAGTAAAATATTATTAGAAGGAAACAAGAGAGAGAGAGAGAGAGAGAGAGAGAGAGAGAAAAAGAAAGTAAAAGAGAATTTTATATTAATTAGACATCATCATATTAAAACAAGATGTCAGTCTTATACACTAAAAACCACCCAATGTCTATTAGTATAACTATATGTACTATCCCTGCAGTATGAAGGGACTGGTCCAAGACTACTCATGGACTCGTTCCTTTTTTGCCAGCACTATTTCTATCCTATGTACTTAACATGTATTTTACTGGCGATGTCATTAGACGGGGTCAATTGCCACCGCATTGCATCATATTTCACTAGTTTTTCGCCAATCCCATTTCACACGTTTCGCTCTCGACACCAGTTCAAAGAGAGTTAACAAATTGTTGCCTCTCAAATGTTCTCTCTTACTGGTTCGCTTCTGTTTAAAACGTGACTAGGAATTCGCTAGCACAAAACGGACTGGTGAATAACTAGCGAAACGGGGAAAATTGCCACCAAACATACTGCAGGGATATTACACAGAGATTATATTATATCTTTCACACATATAGGGGTTGCTATAGGCACAACATCAAACTCAATGAATCCGTTAGATCACAGGGAATATTGACTTTCATTCAAATAAATATCAGTTTGTTATGAGAGGTTATACTTGTAATGCATAGAAGACCCCCTTTTTTAATACTTATGGATAAATATGATTAGATCAGTGGGACATTGGACTCATTTGTTTCTATGCAAAACTTGGAGCTATCAAGTATGTACACTACACACATATATATGGAAATCACCCGGTAGTCACAATTACAGATCGACACCAGATTGATTGGTGGGTGAGGTAATCCTCCTGCTCATTATTGTCTCAAGGGTTTTCATCGAATTTCGTTATTGAAAACCATACAAAATATTTCCAGACTTAATGCCTCAAGGGCTGATGAAACAAAAAACAGAAAATTGAGAATTCTTTAGAGAGTTTGTATCCAATCAAAGTAAATATAAACAAATCCTTTGAGAAATATGCGAAAAATTGAATGCGATGTTGTTGGTGAAAGGTATATAAACTTCGGAGAACCAAAAGTTAAGTTAACTTTTTAATAAATTTGATGTCTTGTTGTGTTTTTAATATATATAATTTATAGATTTCTTTTTTAAACTATTATTATAAACAATATTTATTTTTTTTTTTAATTTTTCTTTATGTATGTATTTTTTTATGCACTTCTTTCTTTTCTTTTCTTTGATTTTCCTCCTTCTCCTTCTTTAAACTGATGAACACTATCACACATAAAAAAAAAATTTAAAAAAAAGAACAAAAAAAAAAAATCGAGAATTTTGTTTTTATATTTTTCTCCTCATATTGTTGTTTGTTAGTATTTATTGTTAATTATTATTATGCATTTTTTAAACATTACTTTTACTGTTCTTTATTTCTTTTCTTTTTAATATTTTATTATATGTATTTCTCATTGCAAAATACGCCAGAGCGAGAGAACTTAACTTTTCTTCCCTTTTATAAGAGATTTTAGTTTAATTATTTTTATAATGAAAGTATGCAATGATTTTTGGTTGTTCTTTTTTTTTCATATAAAGTTAAAATAAATAATCTATTTAATGATATAGACAATATTAAATAAAATAAACTTCTTCAATTCTTTCTAATATATACTAATGTAGAAGAATATCTCTGATGATGGATATACATATGTACTACTACTCATATAATTTTTTAACAAAAAATCTACAGCGATATAAAAAATGTGTAATATGATAGATAGAAGGAGAGAATTCAAAATAGAGGATGGTAGAAAATCAAAGTAAGTTATTTTTATAAAATTTTTCTAAAGGTTGTTTGTTCTCTACTTGAATTAGTTGATTTAAGAAAATTAAATCATAATAATTAATAATATATGTAAACCTTTTTTTTTAATTATTTCATATAATATCATTTTTATACATAATACTTGTATGTAAATGATACATGAAATTATACCTCAGTTAATAGTCTGAATGAGAACTGAGTCTAAGGTGAGGATTAGTCTTATGATAGTGTGTAGTCTTCTATGTTTCAAAATAAAGGCTATGAATCTGAAGTTTTCAACAACAATATCGTGGGATTTTGTTGTTGGAAACTGTACAAACTTGTTCCAGACTTTTTGACTCAAGATTCCATAGAAGAAATATGAGAATGTGAAGTTTCGCGACTAACTTATTTTAGTCTATGGTATTCATAGTCTTTGATGAGTAGTAGTAGACTATACTGAATTGCTGAAAAATCCTCTAAATTTTCTTGTCTAAGAAGAATAGAATAGAGAAGGAGTTTAGAAGAAGAAGAAGTCTTCCAATTTCATAATATCTATCATTTTAACTTAAATTGCAAGTAAATTTTTTTTTTCTTTATAAGTAAAATATGGAATAGATAGTATATCGGTATTTTAAATATATTTCTGTTACTTGTTTCTTTTATACTGATGTTTAAATACTATTCTTTCTCTGTGAATAGAAAACTTAAACCCTGACCGTGAACCCTGACTGCTTTATTATTATTATTTTTTAAATTACAAGTTTTTTGTAATCTTTTAGATAAGATCTTTAATTTTCTGATATTTTATATATTTTTTGTTCAATTTAAGTAAGTGAATTGTTATTGATGATGAGGATGATAAAATGATGATGATGTTGATTTATTGATTGTTTTTTATGATGAGATTCTCTGATGATGAATGTCAAAAACAGATTGACAAAGGAACAGTAGGGGGTAGATGGTAGGGGTAAGGGGTTAATGGGTCTGAAACATATATAATATATAATTATTGATATTGTTGTTGTTGTTATTATCCCTAATTGTATTTAAAAAGTTCAACATTTGTTTGATGACTTTTTTTACCAACACAAATTGTGTTCCACCAAGCCAATTTCCACAAGAAATGTGGTGTTAATATTGATATTGTTGTTGTTTTATTTCTTTTACAATTACAATCTGAAATATTCCTTCGGATGAAACCTGTAAACTTGTGTGAATATAACATGCACACTTTATATTTAAAAAAAAAAAAAAAAAATTACAACTAGAAAAACCTTGGTTTTTGTTCTTTCGTTGTATTTAATTTAAAGCATACTTTTTGGAGACTGTCTGAAAAACATTTTTAGAAATAATCTCTCCTCTCTCTTTTATTTGAGAGGAGAGCCAACATTATTGTTTCAGTTCATGAAACTTCAAAAGGAGAATTTGCAGTAAAAACGAAAATAATATATATAAACTAAAAAAAAAAAAATTAAATACATATATTATATATGCTTAATTCGTATTTTGTATATACATATATGTAACTAATTTGATATATATATATATGACAAAAAAAAAAAAAAAAAAAAAATATTTTCCATTTTGGATGGAAGAATTTTATAGATTTTTGATTAGAAACATTTCAGTTTTAATGTGCGTGTGAAATGAATAGGGAAAGAATTTGAAATTGAATTTACTAGTGAGAGAAAAGAGAGATCAAGATCTGAATATGATTAGAAATGAAAAAAATTCTGATTTAAAAAAAAAAATTAGAGATCAAAAATGGATCTCAGGAAGATTTTAAAAGAAGTTTTAGGAAAAAAAAAAAAAAAAAAAAAAAAAAAATTATCACTAGTTTTTTTTTTCATCAATAAACATTTCACATTTAAGTTTTCGTTATAAAAAAAAAAAAAAAAAAAAAAAAAAATATATGAAGAAACTCTTTGAGAGGAGATTTTAATTTGAAGAAGAATATGAATAATATTTTATTATTTCTCGTGTGTACATTGTTGAGAGATTTACATATATAGAACGAGTGTAATATGTGATTATAGAGGACAAAAAAAAAAAAAAAAAAAAAAAAAATTTTTTTGATAATTGTAAGAAAAGACAAAATTATAAAGAAAAGAAGAGTAAATGAATTTACCTCGACTTGTTGCTGTACCCATAGGGGGGATAACCACCGTTATTATTGTTACTACTCGAATTATTGTTGCCGTACATATCCTGAGAGTCGAGTAAGACACACGCACAGATGATAATCGATCGATAGATTTGGATTGCTTTCTTATTTTTTATTTTTGTAAAAAAAAGTTTCTTTTTTTTTTTCTTTCTTTCGTTTTATATAGAAATTTCTATATAGAGAGAAATATTATGGGAGAGAGAAAGAAGAAAGTCTTTTTTTGGTTGATGATTATTTGATTTTGATCTGGATCAAGGTTGAGTTGATGATGTTGGTTGGAGATGTTTTGTCTGTTGCTGTTCGTTCTTGTTAATATTATTGTTGTTTCTAGTTAAGAGATTTTGACTGGATCGTCGGATAATAGTAGCAAAGTAGGTTGATTTGATGATACTATTATATTTATGATGATTTTTGTGTAATTGATAATTTTGAAAGATGATAAGACTGAGACGTGCTTTAAGTGAAGGATGATATAGCGCGCTTCCGTAGATTTCTTTCTTTCTTTTAAAATGAAGCTTCTTATATAATGTAAATTGCTTTTTTTTCTGATGTTGTTGTTAATGCGATTGGTTATTAGGAGGTTCCGCTTTCTTTTGTTGTAATTATGTGTTGTTGCGCTTCTTCTTCTGTGTCCTTCTTTTTCTTCTTCTTCTTCTGATTAAAAAAAGCTGCTGCAGAGCAGTCGCTTTTAAATAATCTTCTTTTAGTCAGACAAGACTCTAAACAATTTTTCTTCTTTTGCCAATTTTTCTTCTCTTTCTTTTAGTAAATTATTTTTATCCTCAGAGTTGTTGATGTTGTTGTTGTTGTTTTTGTAGTAGCTTTTTTGTTGTTGTTGTTTTTTTTTTTATTAAATGGTAGATAGAAAAATTTATGAAATTTAGATTTAAATTTTTGTTAATTAATTTAAATTTTTTTGCTGTGTTTTGTTCTCTTTTATTTTATTTGATAACAACTAAAATGGACAAAGAAAAGAAAAGAGAAAAAAGAAAATTAAATTAAATAAATGAAAAATCATAAATAGTAAATATTACATATGTATGTATGTACATGAAATTTTTATAAATGAAATACACCTAAATGCATTAAAAAACAGTTAAATATTGATTGAAACAAAAACAATTATACAACCAGTTCTATTAATGAAAATATTTACATGATTTGATTTCGATTTGAGATGCAATTTTTCTTGATTGGAAAAATTTATAAAAATTTTTTATTTTCTATATATAAAAATGATAGTCGATTGATCGATCATATGATGATTTTAATGATACAATTTATTTGTTCTCTTTAATTTATTATTATTAGTATTTTGAATATTTTTCACAAGCATTTTTCTTATTTGTAAAAATTTCAACTCTTCTCTACTAAAGATGGATAATTTGAACTCCCCTCCCTAGTACTCAATTTTCTATATTTTACAGCAGAACTTCTGTAATCCGAACAAAATTAACAAAATTAAAAATTTGTGTTGCTTTCCTGGACAACTCTTCAGTCTATATTGTTGCACTCACGCCAGATATTACAAAAAATTATCGTCAAAGTTTGCTGGTAATTGATTGTAATTATCAGTCATCCGATCCATTCTTAGTCGTGCAGTGCTTATACCATTTAGCAGATTCGTTAGGAAAACAGTATCCATTAGGTTGCCAGACATAACAGAGGGATTTCTACATAGATGATATGCTTGCTTGGAGGAGCAAATTTGGTAAAACAGCTGCGTGAATTAAAAGATCAACTGACATCTATTTTGAACCAGGGAGGATTTAACATTGATAAATGGTGTTCAAATTGTCCTTCTGTTTTAGGTGATACAGAAAAGACCTTGGAAATCAGTTGAAGCTGATTGTTCCAAGATATTATGAAACAACTGGGATTCTAAAAAAAAATACTTTTGAATTTGCATATAAGAGAAAGTTTTCGCCAAATATATAAATATATAATTTTGGGAAAAACATATTCGACTTCTCAGGAAGTGTCTTTCAAAGACCTGAACACATTTGGGAACTACTTTTTTCATTTAAAAAAATTTTTTTTTCATAAAATTCAATGTTAGTTTTTTCTTTTTATTTATATATATAAAATAGTACAAGAAAAATTGTTTAACATCGTTTGACTCCAACAACGTTTGACCAATCAATATGAAAATTGGCATATATATGTATTTTTTCATGAAGAATCTTTATATGCTATCCACTTTTTTGCAACTTGCAAGTTTTCATATATTTTTTTTTAATATGAAGAAAGAAATTTCTCAACAATTGCCTTAATAAACTGATTTATTTTTTACATTATGAAGATTGACATGCAAAAAAACAAAAAAAAAAAAAAAACCAACAGAAAAAAATTTAGGAAAGGCCTTTACGTTTACACATACCTTAAATATTTTATTTATTATTCATATTGAAATTTAATAAATAAATTTACAATTTACACACACATACACAGCTACACACAGAGATATATAAAATTATTCACAATTTTCTTTTCAATAAAATAATTTTTACTATTTTTATATATTTATTTTTGTTCTCTAGGGGGAAACCCTTTTTCTCTTAGACACAAACACACTGCACTTTTGATCGATTAGATTAGTTTTTAACAAAAAGTTTTTCCAAAATGAAAATTGATACAATCCACGAAAATTTACGACGGACGATAAGTTCTTCTCAGACCAAATAGAAAGTTGAAACTGATTTGACATTTCCATTGAGATTTCTGAAGATAGGATTCTTCGATCTGCGATCAAAAAGGTTAATGCAGCAGGTTACTAGCAGAATAATAACACTTTAAACATACATGGATACTACGAGACGCGTGTCATCGAAATTAATCAGGTATATTGGAAAAGATATAAAAAAAAAAAAAACAGGTCAATGCTTAACTTTAAAATGTTTTATGGCTTTCCCTTTTTTCTATTTAATCTTGCAGTAAATAATTTAATGAAATTTAATTTTATAGTATGAGAAGAAAAAACCAGACATTTGCAGGAGGATAAATTTAAATGATTCTATGAAAGAAGGAAAAAAGAGGCGGATACCCACAATTTGAAGCTAATGAAAATTTGAATTCCTTTGAAGACAAAACAAAATTGTGTATACATTTAAAAACTAGGTGCACAGTATCGATGCATTCATGTAGGTCTCCAGAATACAGGTTTCACTCGCATTGGGCCTAAAGACTACTGGGTGAACTTGTTTCGGAGCTGCATATTCCTTTTTACCCTTAACTATGTACAACAGAAGCGATTTGGGAAAGTACCACAATAAATTCAAAGAAATTATAATAATCACTGATCTACGATTGTGTTAAGGAACATGCATATACTATAACAACATCTTTTTCATCATAAGCCACCTACTTCCCTTCCCTACCTTCATCATACAAATTCTTCTTAAGGGGTTTGGGATTGAAGATTCCCGCCAGGGCATAAATGACTACCCAAGACGAAGAGAGCGAGTGAATAAAAGACAAATTGTTGCAAATGAAAAGGGTGTTTGAGGTATTTTCTTATTTTGCCGCCATTATTCTGTGCAAGTACTAGATATCACCACCGATGTATGAAGTAAATACATTCAGATTAATTAAAATGGATATCTACACGAGCGAATAATAACTTTTTATTATTAAAACTTATTTTAAATGCATATATTGAAAGCTTTTCAAAAGTTCGAAGAAAATTACGTTCAATTAATGAATTGCCAACGTAACGTGTGTTCACAGCCAACAAAGCGTATTAGATTGATAAGTTGTTCCATACTTTCTCAATTTCATTTAAAAATTTCCTAATCATTGAGAGCATTGAGAGAGTTTATTAATAAAATAAACCTTTAAATATAGGTGATTTCTGTTCAAAAGGGCTACATAGGATAATTGATTCTCTTTCAATCATATCACCACATGTTTCGATTCATGGCCAGCATGGTATGATGCGCAGAAATTGTTTGCAACGTAAAAAAAAACAAAAACAATTATATCAAATCCTATATAGCCCCAAAAATACTTCACTGGGGAAATGGAGAACAAATAGTAGAACATCGCAACGGACAATAGAATGTATTCCACGAATTTTTTGTTATTGCAAGTCGTTAGTTTAGATCCCCAGGGAATAGAACGCACCATGTCTAAGGCATCATAGCGTCAATTTATTGAACTAAGACATCCTCACTTTTCTTAACCAACTCTCCAATGTCCATATAACACGTTTTCAACTACTACAAACTTCTAAAGTTATTCTATCACAAATGATTGAAATGATTCAAATGTACGAAATTCATTTGTAATTTGACCAACTCATAGATTGATGGCACAAATTTTGGTTTGAAAAAAATTGGTGTGTTTTGGTACAAGCTCAAATAGATTCCAGAAATCACAATGAGCCTAAGGCTTCTGGTTTCTATTCAATCTTATGAAGAGCACATCATCAAAAAAATAATAATTCGTCGAAAATACTTGTACACATTATTTTTTAAGAATAAAATACTCTTTAATTTGAAGATCTTTAAAAAAAATCTAGAGTAGTTTTTACCTGAGCAAACGAATATCTCATTGTATTACAAGATTTTCAATACCAGAAAAAAAGACTTAAATTTATCTTTATAAGGCGAATAAAAACATCATTTATTTAAAAAAAAAAATAGACTTTCATTTAGAGCACCAGACACTAAAATAGGAGGATTTGGATTAGATAAATTGTAATGGCAGGTCAGATCAGGTTTATAGTTTGAAATCCTTTATAGGATAATATCATCAGGTCTCTTTATATGAAGGTTCCTGTAGCATTTCATTCTAAAGAAATGAATTACCAAGAATTTGGATTAAAGAGACTACACAAACCACACAACCAGTCAAATGCAAATGGGATTAAGGTCAGACAGCACTAAAATTCAAAACTGGGGTAATTAAAAAAGGGAATAATTCCAATTGACCCTAGCAAAAATATTGGGAGGGCGGCCACTATTTTCTTGCATCTTTAGGTTTCTTACAGACAAATACAATGAGATAAAGGTAAACGATTAAAGAAAATATGGTTGCTAGGTATGTAGATACCAAAACAATTGATCGGAGCGAGTGGTATCGCATAATTATGTCGCGACTGACCAATGATAATTTATCTCATCTATCTATGCGAAAACAAGGGTAGAATACGTTGATAAGACCTGAAATTACAACATGGAAAATCATCATAAGTGACAAAAGCAAGGGACTCTTTCCTTCCCTAATATTATCCTTTCCGACACCACGTGGTGTACCACGTTGTTAATGCAAACTAGGCTCTGGTGAATGACCAGATGGACGGCGATATAATCTCTCTTCCTCAACATAGTCTTAACTGAACTAAGGTTGTCTAGTATATACCAGTTAGTACCACTATACCACCTAACCTAGTGAAACAAAAACATAGTCAAAATTTGAACCGGAAACAAAGATTACAAAAATTTTACAATTTCAAATTTGTATATTTCGTTTGTTTATTTTATTGTGTTAGGTGGCAATCATCTTCTTTTTTTTTTTGTTGGACCATAGTCGAAAATCACCTAAAAAAGTGCAAAATTTCGCAACACTTCTTCTTAGTGATCATCGCACAACTCAGAGTTCTGGCCGAACACACGCAGAACTCGAGTTATGATTTATAAAAGCAACCCTGCAATTCGACCATTTCCCCCTGAGGTTTTTGTAGATTACAACTCGTATTCTATACCAGTTTTTCAGAAAACCTAGTGATGATCACTCTGAACCGGTTATTATTCTATTCTACAAAATTGCAAAAAATATGTACATGAACAACAAACAACAAAAGAAATGACAAGAGTGTGAAGAACAACAAGATTACAAGTTACATTATTCATATATACATCTACCTATCTATGTATGTATGTATCTGCTGTACCTATTAAAAACGAAAGGTAAAAATAAGAAAGAAAACAAATACCAGGAAAAATAAAAGTATTTTCTTTTTTTTTCGTAACCATTTTTTTTTTTTATCATTAAGTCCACTGATAAATACGAAATTGTAAAAGAAGAGGTGGAAAAAGTATAAAAAAAAAAAAATTAAATAGTAAGGAAAGGAAAGGTAAGAAATATGAAGGTAAGAAACCCCATAACTTGATATGCATATTTAAAAACACACATCATGGATGGTACATAAATTGTTGTAGTTGCCAAACAGAGAGGTAGACGTTGCGGTAAAGGTAACCAAATTGATGTGAATATCTGGCAACGCCACGTGCGCTTAAATTGAGTGAAAGAAAATGAGTCCAAGAGAGCGACCGACCGAAAAAACAAATAAGAGAAAAAAAATAAACACTTGGAATGGAATGAAGAGTGACCAGACCAGACCAGCCCAGACCAGTAACCAGTAAATTTGAATGATAGGATGTTTTTGTACATACGTAGAAAATGAAATGGTTTTCACATATTTACAGAAAGTTGACAGAATTAACAGACTATTAAAATGAAAGTAAAAATAAACTAGAACTAGAATGAACCGATTATGCTGAAGATGTAATACTCTTCACGCATCCCCCACAAAACGTTGTTTGTATCGGAGGAGCTATGCGATCCATTAATCCTAGGATCATGGTTGATGAATATGGATTAGAAATATATTGTGTCTTCATTTCATTATAATACACAAAAAAGTTTTTCTACAATAATAAGAACATATATACTTTATTGGGTCTCCGATGTCTCCCTCTGTGCGCATTACAAACTTCATGATAAACTTATAATACTATTCGCTACGTGAAGAGTATTATTAATATTAAGAAACATTGATTAAGATTGAATATTTACAAGTTAAAGTTTTTGGTATTTATTGAAAAATTAAATAAACTTATTCAAATTTATACACAAAAAAGAAACTTGTAAGGAAAATTATGATAAACTTTTAGTTTATCTAGAAATAATGGAAATATGACTAACCAAATAAACAACATAGGAGGAGAGAGGAGAGGAACTTTATAAATTTGGTTAAAATTTAGTTTGTAATTCGAAAATTCATTCATTTGAACTTAGAATAATTTAGATTTTTATTACAATTGTCATCGATTGATTTGCTTTTTCAGATTCTAGATTTGGTGAACCATCATTTAGATGATTTAAAAGATTTCTTGATACAACCCCCCCACCACCTCCTATCCATTTACCTGATTTTCTATTTTATAGACTGTCTGTAATTATAATATTAATTAATTAATAGACAATCCATCAATTTTCATTATATCATTAGCGGTTTCTGCTTATTCAAACATAAATAATAATGCAATGTTCTCCGTTAAACTTGTCAATAGATGGAAGTTTTGCAGAATATTTAGAAGCAACATCTTCAATTTTAAAGTATGATCTAGACTTACTCAAGAGATGAGATAAGTTTAGAGACTTGCAAAGCATTTGAAAAAGACGTTTTAAACAAACTTTAATCTGAAGACCTACGTATGTACAAACCCAAACTACTCATTCAAGACACCACAAACCGTCAACTTCCTAGACGAACAATTTATTCTCCTCTTCGGTGGTTAGGAGTCAGTATATTAATCACGAGCTATTGTCTTACTGATAATGTGTCAAACATGATGTCTCCGAGAAGGGTATTCCAAAATAATCATCCTTTTCTTTACAAGTCACTTCTTACTAAGTACAAGTATGGGGTATTAAAATGAGTATATTATTGTTTTGTATATAACAAAACAAAAGATGATAAATGAGAATGTATACAAAGAGAGGGTAGAGGGATTATGATGAGAGGACAAACCTATAACAAAATTTATTAACATAAATTCAGTTTTATGATGATAATATATTGAATGGAAGTTGAAGTAAATGATGTTAATAATGATTAAGATGATAATGATTATTATTATTATTATGATGATGATGATGATGATGATGATGATGATGGTGGTGGTGGTGGTGGTGGTAGCTTTATAAGTACATATTGATATTGGTGAGTGGAGTAAGTAAATTACATTACCGAAAATAAAATAAAATGAAAATGGAATTTTCCAGAGCCAAAAACAAATAAACACAACACCAAAAGCAAAGATGAGCGAACATAACAAAACAACACAACTGATGACGTTGGATGACGCATTGAGTATGAGTAAGTAGCAAATGAGTAAGTAAGAAGGAAATATATGTATATACACATAATGTCAAAAGAGAGGAAGAGAGGAAAATTAGTGAGTATGGAATAGAAAAGTAAAGTAAGGCAGTCAGAGTTCAGCCAAAATCCAAAAAAACCAAGCAAAGTAAAAGCAAGCGGCAATAAAAATGAAGAGAAGAATGATACACACAACAATTCAAAATGAATTTCTCATTACATATACAGAGAGGAGAGAAAAGAAGAGAACAAACGAGACACCAATAGGTTTGGAATAATATGGTATATGTAAGTATATATACATGTATGCCACCTATGTATGGATGTTGCATGGTATATGCCAGCAATATATAATGTAGATAATACATAAAACAACCCCACTACTAATACAATAGCAATAACAACAATGAGTAAAGTAGTAACAAAAGCAAGAGTGCGCACAGCACTACAACAATAACAACAAAACAAACACAAGGAATAGAGAACAGAACAGAACAGAAATGAAATAAACAAGAGACCGACGACTGAGGCCGGGCAAAAAAAAAAAATTGAATTTGGGTTTGCACTACACACACTTTTTCTTCTTCAATGGTGCTTCTCAGCATCCACCACCACATCATTATCACAGAAGGAAACCATCAACTACACTAACATTGCTATTGTTATTGTTTTTATTCTTATTGTTGTTACCATTATTCTCCTTTTTTTGTCAATGCATTTCAAAACACAATAAGAGAGAAGAAAAAAAAGAAAATTGGAACTTGAGTGGAAAAATGGGTGAAGAAGAAGTGTGGAAGCGTGTAGGAAGCAATTTACTATAAAAACTAACTAACATGAATGTGCCAAAAACAGAATTCACACAATGTACAGTAAATAAAATAGTACATATATATGTACAATACTATTCGTAGTAGTAGTGGAAAGAGGGAAAATTGATAATATACCAAATAAACAACAACTTCATAACTAACTAACTCAATATCATGGAACGACGAATCACTTAACACAGAACAACAAACTATTGCATATACCCACATATATTCACAATTCCAAGAAAGCATAACACACAACACACACACGCACAGAAGAATAGAAAAAGAAAACAAAGTTTGAAAAACTTAACCGTAAAAATAATATGGAAGTCATTCAAAGCATCCATCATAACCATATTTAAAAAAAAAAAAAAAAAAAAATTAATGAATGTGTCCAACGCACACACAACAAAGAAACAAACCATCAAGAACAAAAACATGGACAATAACTACATAAACTACATACATCATAGAAATAAATAATTAAAATAACAACAAGAAACATATGTACATATTTCACATGTGTAATGAAAACAATCGATTACAATAAGTATATAGAAAGAGGAAATATATGACTATTTTGAAAATTGGAGGTGACTTTAGTCAAAGACTATGAAATATGTACAAACCTAATTCTCTGGAATATCCCTTATCTCGTATTCTCTCATAGTTTCGGGATTCCAACAACATTTAGTTTCTTCAATACGCCAAAAAAAAAAAAAGCTTACACATACCATTCTTTATACTCATCACTGTACCCATTAATTCTCAACCCTGAATCAAAACTTGTCACAGTTTTTAAATAATTTTTGTTTTTGTCCCAAAACACGCTTGTTTCTGAACCAGTTTGCGATAGTTTAGGTGAATGTACGAATGATTTCTCAATAATTAACCGTATCCAATACATTCAGCTGGACATTTCTTTCCCAGAGTTCAACAATTAAACACACTAGAAGTGTGAAAAGTATACAATCAGACAACGGTTCTTAAGCTTAAACAACACACATATGAATATGTATGTAGTTCCTCCTTTTATTAAACAAAATCTTTCCCCCAGTGTTTCCATCATCCCCATCCCAATCTCAACCCTAATATGACGACGGACATCATTTCGAAAAGGTAATGTCACAACAAACAATTTGTTTCTCAAACCAATATGGATAGTGTAAGAAATGCTGGTATGAAGAAAATCATATGTGAGATAAGAAAACAGACATATAGGAACACACAAACAATATTAAAAACAATATAAAAGATCAAGCGATCGACTTAACCCATATGTGAATAATAGTAAATGAGATTAAGAAAACGGAACATAAACAGTTACTAACTACATGAGTAATGAATGCATGAGTAATGAATGCATTAGTAATGAAAGAGTAAAGGCAAAAAAGAGAGAAGGAGGAAAAAATAGACAAAAGCGCCAGAGAGGGGAAAAAAATATGGCAAGATAAACAAGAGAGAGAGGAGAGTGAGAGAGAGAGAGTGGCAGAAGAGAAGTATGATATGTACATACAAAATTTTTAACACAAATTCTCTGTAAATTTTAGGATAATATTTTTCAATTCAAAAAAAAAACGTTTCAATACGAAAAACAAACATACAAACATGTGCAGCGACAAATAGACGTCGTACGACTTAACTATGTTGAAATGAAGAAAGAAGCAGCTGTTGTGAGTTGAGTAAAATTTACAAATAGGAATACTATCTCTCTCTCCCTCTCTGCCATGCACATATGATGCATAAAACACACATACACCAATAGTTCTTAACATTGACATTCATTATCATATCCTCATTTACACTACTATCAAATACATATACCTCCTAGGTATAACACTGACTGGACTCTGACTACTATTTACAACTGCAACGGTTTTTTTTTTTTTATCCGCAACAAAATTTTCCATAGAACAATTCGAAATTCAAAGGTAAAAAGAGAAACGGACAGACTGAAGGAGAGACAAATAAGCAAAGCAAAAATGATCGATCAACAATTTCTATTTTAACGAACAAAATTTGGCGTCATCCACACTATTCACACATCAGAAGAAAACCAAATCATATATACAAAAACATCTACATATGTATAAATAAATTCTTATATGCAATTCACTTTAATTTACTTTTAACTCTGTATATACTAAATCTATAGTTGTTAATAATATATGTAATAATAAAAAAAATAAAACAACAAATGATATTATACCTTACTCATTTCATCCTTCTTCTAAAAACGAAATCTTGTACTTTTCACTCACACTACTTTTCACAAAACTATTAAACACAATTCGATTTTTTCCTTAGTAAGAAAGGAAACGCACTCACTGATGACAAAATTGTAAATGGGAAGTCGACTGAATGCAACCAATTGTCTGCCGTCTCTCTGTGACTGCCAACGGAAGACGCCGCTGCAGAGTGGTCAGGGTTGAAATAAATTTTATTATTTCAAAGGGCAAAATGTGGAATGGCAAAACAAAAAAAAGGAAGAAGAAGGAAATCAAAATGATCTATCGCTGGGCAACAGCAGTGCAGAGTCTACTGAATGAGAATGCAACCATGTTATATATGAGTGAATCCATTATATGAGCGTTTGGGGGATCACAACAAAACATCTAGAGCAAAAAAGTCTAATGAGAAGGGTTTCTAACATCAGACAGCTGTCAACAATGACTGTAGATTCGTTCGCTCTTCCTGCCTGTGTGCGTGTGTGTGTCTGTCGCTCTTTCATATCCATATTTGTTTGGATATGAATTTTTTGTTTGCATTTCTTGAGCATTACAGTGAGGGAATGAATATTCATTCTGCTATCCCTGTGCCTGTCGCTCTCTGAGATATTGTTTTCTTGTATGAATGTTTTGTTTTTTTCTTTTTGCAATTGCATGCATATTTTTAGTTAAACATCATTTGCTTGTTAGAACAAAAAACAACAAAAAATACAAATAAGAACAAAGAATTTTCTTCATCTCTTTTGATCTTCCTGTTCTTTTCAATAACAGCAAAGCAGCACAGGTAATTAGAAATATACTTATTTGAAAATTAAATAAAATAAGTGTTAACATTTCTTTAGTCAGGAGATGGTTACGATAATCTTAGAACTTGGTTTATTATTATGCCGGTGATTTCATTTCATTTCAAAATCGACTACACAAAAAGTTCATTGATATCGAAATTACAATTTTATTTCCTTTTTAAACAACAACAAAACAATCAAATACCGCTTTCACCGGTTTAAATGCTGCACCACACACACACTGAGAGATAAAGTGAGAGAGAGAAAGAGAGAGCGTGAAGCAAGAATAGAGAGCGACCATTGAAGCGAATAACTAAATAGAAAAATGAAATGCAATTGCAATGATCAATACAAAAGGGATAAAAGAGAACATTAAGTATTTTCAGATGATTTTTACAAGCGGCGTTTGCTTTGCTTTCCTTTGGGATAAGAATATTAAAATTTATTTATGTTTTACAATTATACTACATATACAAAAACATATATAACAAATATATAGATGTCTAATCTACTACACATATAATAATAATGATAAAATATATTGAGCAAGGAGTCAAAAGCTGAGACGGGACGACAACGATTTGATAAAACGTAGAAATTTATATAAACAAAAATATTATGTGTAATCAATATATATATACACATGCACATATGTAGAGAGAATTTTCTTATTTATTCTAGACAATTCTCTGTTTTGCTCACGCATTCGTCATCATCATGATTATCACCACTCACAACCTTAGTATGTTGAATTTTTTGTTTGCAAATGTTAATTTAGGAAAATATAAAAGCTGACAAAAAGAAGAGAACAAAAAATATACAAAATATTATTTTCGCCGCCGCAAGCTCAACACACATACACATGCAATACTTGTGTTCGCTCGTACTTTCACGATATAAATGAATTCTTCTTCTTCTTCATTATTTGCGGCAAATTAATATGCGGCTTACGATAAAAAATAAAATAAAAAATATAACTGAATTTAATGCACTGTAAAATTTTCAATTCTGTTTGTTTGCTTTGTTTCTTTAATTTTGTTTTCTGAATTTAATGAACATATTTACTAATTTTTTTTTGTAAAAATTTAGTTGAATTTTTTGGTTTAGCTCTTTTTATGCCTGTACCGCGCGTTGCTTTTGCTGTGGAAATATACATACATACACATTCTATCACTCACTCACACACGACGAACGCATATATAATAATTTGCTCAACACACGCACGTATGTCATATACCCAGTGGGAACAGGCACATAAAGCAAGCAAAGCAAAGCAAAACAGCACCAGCAGTAGCACAAAAATTTCAGAGCGAAAAACAAAGAGAAAGAGAGTAAGTGACGGCAACTATGAAAATATATATATAATATGTACTTCATACATTATATATTTGGTCTGGTGAGCTGGGCTTGCTATGCTTATGTAGTAGCAAAAGCAATTCAAACAGTTTTTCGAGTCCAATTGTCGTTGTTCCTACCTACAAGCAACTCCCTCTCCTTCTCACTTTATAACTTCCAACGCTATTTCTCTTTGCTTTGCTTGGCTTCTCTCTTAAAAGTGCTTTTATTTTATTTGATATTTTTTGTATTCGTGGTTGTCGTCGTCCGTTGCCTTCTTTGCAGCAGACGTACTCACTACCACTTTTTCATTACTTTACAATGAACAAACGGAAAAAAGGTATGGTATTTTTTCTGTTTCTTTCTTCTTTCCAAAAATGCTTGATTGGAAAAATACCTTGTTTTGGAAGAGTTGAATGAAATTTATATGAACGAACGCACACTAAATGGAATGGAAATTTTTGGTTTCGCTGCTCTTAAAAAACACAAAATTTGTGTTTTCTTTCCTTTTGCCTTCGTAGCGTATTTCACAATGTCATTATTATTATTAACATCTAATTTAATATATATTTTTTTCAATAATATTATTGGTTTCTTTTGTTTTCACTGTCCTTTGATATTCCACAATATTTTTGTAATTCATTCGTTTCTTTTTATATATTTTTTATATTTATATATTATTTTATGCTCATTCAATTTCGTTTCGCGTTCCTACTAGGAACATATACTTATTTCTTGCGCTCTCCTCTTTCACGTCACGCTTTGAACAGGAGAGAATGGCAAATTACGAGACGAGTAATTATTTGCATTTGTATGCGTGTGTATATGTGCATGCATGTGTAATCTTATTTCTTCTTCCCTTTTGATTTTACATAAGTGTGCGTATATCTATGAGTATATACTCCACCAGAGAGCAAAAGGGGCCGCTGCCGATGGGCAAAAGCATCTAGTTATTTATTCAGTACACACACTCACACATGTATACACATGTATATATATGTATATAATTTCTTTTTTAAATATTTTTTATACTTTTACAACAGTTAAATATTTCAAATAGTTTAACAAGAAAAAAAATTTAATACAAATTATAATGATATTAAATAAAAGAGAATATTTTCTTTTCTTTTTGCAAGAACAAAACATAGGAAAAAAAAACAAAAAAAAATTTACCAGAAAAAAATTTATTTACTGCGCGCGGCGCTATTCCCTTCACAGCCACGACAAATGATACTAAAGTTACAAAGATACTAACGCGACGACCAACAAAATGAATTTACCAGACCCAAAGTCGCAGAGTCGCTCCAAAGCATCATCAGCACAGGCTGACCAAATACATTTTAGAGGAATCCGGCAAAGAAATTAAATTATCTTTAAAGAAAAATAATATTTGCAGCAGAATGAAAGTACTATGAATTTCATATTACATAATTTTTTTTATTGCCTTTCTTATATAAATAATCATTATAACAAAAACTTATAAGAAAATATTCATTCAATTTTGGGTATGGTCACCCTCGTTACTTTGTCAGCAATTCAGAAGTTTACAATGTCAGTTTGCTGTCATTTACCACGTTGCGGCAGCTGTAGAATAATTGAAGAGATGACAAAAAGCTGAAAACTACAAAACTCATCCATCATTAACCATTTGTTATTAATTTCTTATTTGATTTTAGATTTATTTTCTCATATTTTAGGTTGCTATTTGGATAACAAATAGTGAAATGTAGTAAGGAAAAAGAATTTTTTCTTAAGCATATGAAGGATATTTTATGCAAACATTACTCAGTTAAATTGTTACGATTTGAATTGAGCCGTTAATTTTGAAAGTGGGATAAGTCACTTTATATACATGTTTTGTAAAGAAAGGTGAATTTCTAACTTTTAATTTGACACAGAAAGAAGGATATCTTCGAATATGCTGAGGTTTTTACTTCTAAATAATAATGATTTATTGTATTAAAAGTGAGATAAGCATATTATTGCTTATAGTGATGCATATACAGGGGAAAATGGTTATATAAAGCTGGCATTAGCTTAGATGAAAATTGTTCAGTCTTCAGAAAATGTTATCGAAATATTTGATTACAAATTCTTAATTGCAGAACATTCTTATTTACCCAATGAATCATGACTTTGGTATAATTGAAATGGCTTTCAGAAAAAATCAATGTTTTATACACTAGAAATTATTATATCGTGATAGCCACCTGCCGCAGAAAATATATTAGTTCATAGTTCATTTAAGAAAAAGATTTTATTTCAACACAATCATTGGAAAAATGTATTCCAAAAAGAAAAATGGATAAAAACCAAAACGAAGTTAATTGGATTGGATTTTACCATAATATTCCTTACAAAAAGTTTTGTAAAGAAAGATGAATTTCTAACTTTTAATTTGACACCTTAACCAGAAAGAAGGCACGCAACCCTTAGAAACCGTTTTTTGTGTGGAACTATACGAACAAGATACCCTAGGATCTTGAAATTTACATGGTTGATGAATATGGATTAGAAATATAAAACAAAAAAGAACTAATAAGAACATAAATTTGAGTAGGGGGCTTGTATGGGAGGTACCTCTCTTCATAGTCCGAGGGTCTTGAATTTTGATGGCTCATGTATATGGGTCAAACAATTCCAGATTTTTAATTTCAGTTTGATAGCACAAAAAACAAAAAAGGTTATTTTAAGATGTTTTTCGTGTTGAACAGCTTTCAATTATTATAAGATTTGTTGATACAAATACAGAACATTTTATTGGCTTTTTGGCCATTGACCAATTACATTCTTACAGAGCTAACACAAAACTGCTGGGTAGCATCAGAGGAAAAAGTTTATGACAATGGGCAATGAATGTTTTGGTTTGTTACAAAGACTGTTCTCTGTTCTTGACTCAGAGGTGGGCTAGTTTAAAAACACATGTAAAATATTTATCGCTAAAACCACTTTTCGAAACTAGATGGGAATGTAAGGTATAATCGGTAAAGGCCGTTAAATATTAACTAAGCAATATATGCGATGCTTTGATGGATTTAATAAACTACATATTTTTATTTATTTTTTGCCTACCTAGATTTGAAGCACTTAAGTTCGGAATATGTAAGTTCAAACAAAGCCAATGAATTATTTACAGATTTGTATAGACTGTACAGTTGTCAAAAAAAAAAAAAAAAAAAGAGTACTTTCGACAATGCCGAAGATGTAATAATACTTTTTACGCTGCCCCTAGAAAACATGTTTTGTATGGGAGCTATGCGATCTAGTAATCCTAAGAACTTGAAATTTACATAGTTGATGAATATGGATCAGAAACTTATTGTGTCCAAATTTCAAGATGATGACAAAAAAAAAAACAAAAAAGTTTTTCTGATCCGGTTGATTACGACAAATGCGCTGCATCAGTATTCCGCATTCCGATTACGTTACCTGACAAAACTTTTTAAAGACTGATTTTACTGCCGCCATTTATGAATGAAAACCACCAACATTTGTGTGTATACTTCAATATATTTTTTTTTTACTTTTATCATGCTCAACTTGAAATATACACTTGTAATAATCGTCATAACTGTAACTGATTTTATGAAAAGGAAAAAAAATATGTATAGACATCTACGTATGTACATATATCTTGAGTTCAAAACATGGTCCTGTGGTCCATGTATTCGGTGTTCCAGTAAAGTGTTCGCATTCACTATAACATCCTAATAACGATATACAATAAATGGAGGAATAGATATGGCAAAATTGCAAATATGCTGCTATTCTACTTACCATGAAGATATAAGTCATTAGAGGATCAGGTCGGGTCTTCTATAGATTTATAATATTTGCATATATAGAAGATTTAAGACACCGCCCTCTTTGGAAAGTAAGTACAGAAAATACATTTGCACTGAATAGTGAAGATTCAATATTCACTAATCACTATTATGGTTTATATTTTTGTAATTATTATTAGGTATCGATCGCCGTGCCTACAATATAAATTACTTAAATTACTTGGTTGCAATATATATATTATATTAACTTACCAAGGGATAGTTATTGTTATCATTTTTTTTTTATTGTAGGGGTGGAATTCATTTTACACCCCCGAAATATATCTATATCGTCATCTATACTAAAAGAAGTCTTTCTACAAATGTTATTGTTTGCCATATGTGTTCATGCCATATTTGCAGTGTTCATCAAAATTCGATGTTCGATCCATTATTCCACAATCTCCATCTTTTGTTTTGTTTGTTTCATTTTCCAGTGATTCCTTTATGTCTTGAGTTCCAATTTATAAACAAAAAATTAAAATTTAACTTTCAAAATTTTCCACAAGTAATTTTCAAATAGTTCATCTTTCTTTTCTAGAGAGCAACTGATTTCGTTAAAGGCACATACTTTTATTTATACAAAAATTTGAACGTTTTCGATTTTAGTAGGCCATAAATCTCCTTAAGTACAATGGGACAAAAGTATGAAATATACATAAGTACAGTGGGACATTTATCAAAATTTAGCAATTGGTTTATAAATTGCCACCAATTTCATGGTAAACATTGCGTGTCTTACATCAATGGCATGGAACATTAAAGAATTCAGTTTCAAGTTGATCTATTGATGTTGAATGATAAATCCCTTCGATGCCTTTAATGTATTATGGAAACACTATCAACGACTTTGTGTCACTTTTCAACTATTTGAAATTATTTTTATTTTATTTATAAATTATACGCTTTTTATATGGGTAAGTATATAATTGCGAATAGATAATCTTCACAATTTTGAACCGTTGCATTCTTTAGTTTATGCTTTTTAGTAATATGCATTTGTTTTCAATCTCTAATAGACCTTTTATTATAAGATGGGGAGGAGATAGTTTCTAGAACTTGCCTACGTAAGCTAAGGAAACATTTTGTTCACTTCGGTCGTTCCATTCGCCATCTTTGAATAGCTACCAAATCTCAATACCTTTTAGCTTTCGATAGAAAGACATTGGTTAAATCATTTGTTTGGAACTTATGAAGTTGCACGCTTACAGGGACAATCAGACAATTAGCTCTTTGATTACCCTTTTGAAATTCATTTCCAAGGATTCATTCGGATACAATAGTGCTATTGGGCCTCTGCAAGAGATTAGGATACTGGGTATTGAATTAGTGACATATTTAGATGGGCATATAAACCGGTACAACTGATTCATCATTGCGATTTTAACATAGAAAATCGTATAAACAACCCAAAAACATGAGAACAATAGAAACAACTTATGCTCTGTGTTTGGTGAGATCATCTTGGTGTCGTGTATTATTACGAACGAAAACCATTACTCGGGCCGAACACAATTGACGAGATTGAGCCGAGTACTCAAGGGAAAACGCGTCCACTGTTACTTCAGACATGACCACCATGATATTGGTCATTCACCCGCCGTATTCACCAGAAATTGCTCCTTCCGATTATCACTTGTTTCGATCTATGGCATATTGCCTGCCTTTCAGTCTGAGCATCACTCCATATCATATGAAATAACAAAAATTGGACCGATTCATAGATAGCTTTAAAAACATGAAGCTTTCTTCCGACGCGGTATCCGTATGCTGTCAGAAAGATGTTAAAAACAAGTGGCGCGCGATGGACAATATTTTTAATAAAACAAAATGTACCAATATTTCTCAATGAATAACCAATATTTGATGATAAACGGCGTTAACTTATTTGTACTCTTTACTAAATAAAAAGTTTTAATTATTTTTTATTTTTTATTTATTGAATACATTGAAATGCATACACGAGTTCTTTTGTTTGATTTTGTTTTTGTTTGTTTGTTTTTGCCTTTTGTTTTATCGCTTTATATATAATAATATAATATTTTCTTTGTTTTGTTGTGTTTTAAATAAATAAAGATATTTAATTTTAATAATAATAATAATATAGCGTATTTTTTATCGTGCAAAATTGTTTCGTTTTTAAGCATAGTAATAATAATAATATATTTTCTGCTTCTGCTTCTTCTTCATCTGTTTTTGTTTTGTTTCTTTTTCTTTTTTTTTTTTTTTAATTATTATTTTAATTTAATAATTTTAATTATGCTTAATTATTATATAAAGAAATATATAAGTTCTCAGTTTTGTTTTGTTGGGTTTCCTTTTTTTCTTCTTTTGTTTTTATGAAATATATGAAAAAAATTATTGTTTGTCAGCATGTGAGAATATTTGCAAAAATTTATTTCGTTTTTTTGTTTTTGTAGCGAATTTTTTATTATTGTTTATTTGTTTGATCTGACAATATTTAATTTTTAAATTTTTTATGTTATTATTATTTTAAATGTTGTTAAATGTTTTTTTTTCTTGTTTTGTTTTGTTTTGTTTTTGATTTACTTTTTCTTTAAAGTAAAGAACGATCTGCGCTTTGGTTCATCCTTTTGTGAAGTAGCTGGTAATGTTTGGGATCTGCTCTCAGCAACTGCAGCAGCAGCTGAATCACTTTGGGTTTTCAGTGAGGAAACCCATTGCAACATTTCATTGTCGTCGTGAGCTTGCAATAAGAATTCAGCACCATTCGAGAGCCTGATGGAATAGAAATGAGAATATAATATAATAAACAATAAATTCATCAGCTTAACTTACTTGACTCTCAAGACGTGCTTCTTCTTGGTATAATCACTGGCTATTTCTATGCCGGCACCTTGCAAGTCATAACTTGGTTCGCCGCGGAAAGTCAATTCAGGATTACTCTTATAACCCTTTTGATCTTTGAAGAATGTAAGGCGTCCTCCACGTGCAACAATGTATAACTATTTATTAAGAAATAGAGAGAAAAAGAGAGAGACAGTGTTGAGAGTGAGAGAGATAATGATTGAAAAAAATAATTTTATATTGAGACATCACACATCTAAATATAAATTAATGAAGACTTGGGCTTGACTTAACAACAACACAAATAATCTTTCTTTACGAGAGAATCAAATCAGGATCACATTCCCTTTTCCATCCCTCACATTTTATACCATCATATGAGAGTTAAATTTATTTAGTTCTAATAGAAAAATCCCTTTTTAATGTTGATCACCATTAAGCAAGGTTATCTTAGAGACTACCTCATGTCGACCATCAAAGGTATTCTGTTATGATGCCACAGACAGTATTTCTCAATCCTTAGGAATTCTCACTTTGGTTGGAATATAATTTGACATTTTCAGTATTTGCAAAAACATGGAATTAGAAATAGATTAGATTTTTTGTTTTGTTTATTATTGACTCCAAATATAGCAAAACTAAATTCTTTATCTATGTAGTATATGGCAATTCTAAATTAACTTCTGAGATTTACATACAGACAATAGTTTACAGCCAGATTTACTGCTTCCATCCCCATTTCATGTCATCCAAGAATCATATTTCGAAAATCATTTTCTAAGATTCTTTTAAAATTGTCAATAAAAATTTTGATGAAACCCACCCCACCCCATTACCTGTGTACCCCCAATAATGACTTCTGACCAATGCATACACCACATATAGCTTTTTTATCTAATCTTATCATATTCTTGAATTCTTTCTAAAACCTTTATCAAAAAGTACAGTACACATTTGATACTATAAACATAATTTTTATAGTTTCCAGAATTCCAATTGCCATTAAATTAGATAGATCAGGTCATTGATGAATGAAGTACTTGAGACACTGATCAACAATGGTTTTTGACTGCAGAAATACAGGGAAGTGTATGCAGACGATATAGGAGAAAAATGTAGAATTTGAAATCACAATCAGATTTCGAAGGGCCTTTAACCGTAATAATAAATAAACTGATATTAGATTATAATGGGCAATCCAAAAATTATCATTTAGGACTTGTTTTAGAGAACCGATCCACTCATACTTGAGGAAAGGATACATTTCTTCTCTAAAAAAGTGAAATACTACTTTACACCAAACTGCTCTATAGTGAAGACATCTTAGTGATTGACTGGTCCCAATGACTTCTTTATAGAGGAATCTGACTGTACTTAGGCATCTCACTCTCACTTGAAGAGAAACTGCATTGGTACCGAAACTCTATACATTTCTCTCCATTTCCCTTATGAAATCTAGTTCCCTCCTTAATTTTATCAGATCACATTATATAAAGCATTACGTACCTTATCCCATGATCTATTGGATGCCTTCTTTGTTGTTGATTCCCATTCATGCTTTCTCGTCAAATATCCTTCTTGACCTTCGCCAGCAATTGGGGTTGCGCGTTCTTTATGGATGAATTGCATGGACATTTTGTGATTGAGATTAAGAAGGAAAATACAAAAATATAAAGATTAAGAAATAAATTTTTTTTTAATAGAAAACATTATAGAAGAAGAAGAAACAAGATAAAACAACAACATATAAGGATACTATAAACTAATAAACTACTTTATATATTATATAGTAGTACATTATTATAAATGATCGAGCGATCTATATAAACTGAAAAAAATCTCTACAATGCATGCAAAAATAAATAGTAAATAAAATAATATTTTTCAATTTGTTATTATGTTTTTTTTATCATATACGCCTTTTTAATTTATTAAGGATCCTGTACCTGTTTGCGTTTCAATGGCACGTTCCACATCGATCGAGGCATCGATTGCGGCTGCTTTGATGTTTAAGTTTTCATTTTTGAGTATGGGATGGATTAGTTGTTGTTATAAAGTACACGCACACCGAAGACATTCCAGATTATTTATTTATTTTAATTGTTATTTCATTTAATTTTTTTATATATAATTTTATTATAGTTTATTACATTTATTAAGTAAGCATGAGATTTTTAGTAATGAGATGAAGTTAAAAAAAAAAAGAGTATAAAAGTGAGAGATTTATATATATATCATATTTATACAGATTTATAAAAGGTTTTAAATTGTTTTGTTTTGTGGGAATATTAAACATATTCCTTGATTTTTGGCTAATCTTTTATTAGTTTGATTGATTGATTGATTGATGTGGTTAGTTTTGATTAATTGATGGTTAGGTTTTGAGTTTAGTTCAATTAAGTTGTGATTGAATTTATTTATTTTTGATTTCTTTCTTGATTTTTGATTTATTTAACGTTCATAAAAGTAATGGTGGTAATGCCCATGATGAGGATTATGATTATAATCATCACTACATTGAGAATGATAATCAATAAAACAATGAACATCTTCATGTTCTTCATGTTCCACATGTAATTGATTTTGAAACAATAAGTTTTCTGGATGATGATTTTCTTGCAATTCATTTGATGATGGTGCAGGATTTGTTTTTGCATTTGGTGTCATCTTAATAAGATTTGATGATGAATTTGCTTGCACTTTTTATGATTTTATGATTTGGTTATGTTGGTGGTTGGTGGTAGATTAAGGAATGATAATGTGGGGGGGAGGTAAATAAGGTTAGATTACGTTAGATCTAGATCTAGGTCTAGGTTAAAGATAATTTCTTGACATTATTATTATTAATTTTATATAACAAAAACAAAAAAATATATAAGGGCAACAAATTCTCAAGATTTATAATACATACCAGCTGCTTCATCACTGACTCCCACATCGACAATATCACGTCTTTCGGCTTCACGTTTAGCCAATTCAGCTGCCTCGGATGCAGCTTTAGCCTCAAGTTCTTCTTTGATACGTTGACGTTCCGCCTCCTCTGCAAGTTCTTGACGCCGTTTCATTTCTTTAAGCTCAAACTAAAATTATATGAGGACAAATGAAATTAAAATTTAGATTCACCCAGACTCATAGATATTAAAACAGAGATTTCAATCGAGATATTCTATTCTACTAAAAAAAGAAAAGCAAAAGCTTTATTAATTATTAAACTCATTAACTTATTTTTTTATGTGAAGACTATGGGTTACATAACATATAAATTGAGGCGATATTACTTCTTCCAATAATCGGTAAATTTTTATTAAAACATATTATCAGCATATGACAGACAATTAAATAAGCAAATATATAAAATTTAAGTTCAATTGATCAAAAATTTATGAAGCGTTAATTAAGTTTTCAACCAGACATATACACTTTAGTGCTATTTCTTCCAGAAATCGGTAAACTTTGAATGGAACATATTATCGGGCGTATATCAAAACAAGTATCTGTGAAAATTTTTAGTTCGTTTTTTTCAAGGATTGTAAAACATTTTATTCACTTTACACCCCATAGTTTTGCATAACTTACACTTTTCATTGAGGCTACCTCGGTGAACTTCGACAATAAACAAATGTTACAATTCATTGATTTTATATTATGTTTATATGACTGAAATGTACTTTGATGTTCTATCTACTGCTTCCAGTAATGGATGAACGTTTTACGATTTTAAATAAAAAAAAAAAACATAAAACTTACTGTTGTCAAACGCTCAAGTGCACTAAAGCGTTCCTCTTGTGCAGCGGCAGATTTTTCGAATGCTTCATGTTTCTTGATTAGATTTTCAACTTCATCAATTGTGTGTCCTAATTCGGATGACAACAGGTACGGCTCTTGGGCAATAAGCCAAGCCTCAGCAACGGCAGCATCTCTGGCAAATTGATAGACTTCGAGAACTAAAATAATAATAATAATATAGGAAAAAAAATGGACGGGGTGGTTTTGTTAACATTTCTTTTATATATCTTCGCAAAAAAAAAAAAATTAAGATGATTACTTACTCAATTGTAAATTCTCCCATCTTTCTTCCCAACGCCGCAGTAAGGCATTACGGCTATTGCTTAATTGGAGCAGTCTATCTTTAATATCGGTGGAAGCATAATGATTGCGTGTTAAGAGCTCTTTACCCAAAGATATGCAAGCACCAAAGTTATCTTCTCGCGTGTCGATTTCTGCTTTAAGGCTTTGATGATTGTTCATCAATAATTCAACACCGGAAACATCACGGGGCTTCTCTGATGTATTCATTTGACGTACCAAATCTTCCATCCAAATCATCAGGATGCGTACCATGTTGAAGAATCGGCACAGATCACCAGTATCAGCTAGTTTCTGTTTGCGTGCATCGCACATTGCTTGTAGATTGGCCCAGGCATGGAGGACTTCTTGTTCACGGTTTGTGATTTCCTTGGCTTTGTCGCCGGCATAGGCATCCTGTAGTTTTGCGGATTCCTCTTGGATTTGTTGTACTTGTGAGTAGAGTGTGGTCAGGTCTTGCATGAAATTATAGTGTTTGCGTTGTAATGTCGAGACTGAGCCAGCATCGCGGCCCAATTCATCGGAGACACCATGTTGTTTCTCAAGGATGCGACCAAGTACATCTTTGCAGTCATGGAAGAATTTGTGCAGTTCCCTTGAGGCAGCCAACATTTGTGTGCGTGTCTCGATTAATTCGAGTAGATCCTGCCATGATTCATTCAAATTATCCTTCCATTCGGCAATTGTTGCCGAATCAGAGTGACCAGCTTGAATAAGATTATCAGCAATGCCATTAACCTTAGCAACGCGCTCACCACCCACAGCTTCGGTATCGCGTGCGAACTCATTGAAACGTTCGGACAACAAAGTCACATGATCAAAGTCTTGGCCAAGTTCCTGCGAACCGGCAACAACTTCACGATCGGTGATCCATTGCTCTAGATCATCAACTTCACGGCTAAGCATAAATAGTTGCAAGGCCTCATTGAGACGTGCACGACGCTCACCAGCCAAATCCTTAAGACCAGCATACAATTTATCCAATTGTGATTGTTTGACGGCAACGGCATCACCGCTTGAGATATCATCACTGCTGAATTGTCGTGCCACCTCACCAAGTTGACGTATGGTATTGGCATAGTCCTCAACAGATTGTTCCAAGTTTTCGTGTTTCTTCATAAGATTCTGTGCGCTTATTTCATCTTTGCCACGATCTTCGACCATCATATATAATTCTTGTTCGCTCATCCATGATTCAGCTTCCTGGGCGTCGAAGAAATATTGTTGCACTTTCTCTGATTCCAAAAGATGCTTCTTGCGATTCTCAATGGCATCCTTAAGTTCTTGCCACTTTTGTGTTAAATCACTGATTAAAGCCTCGAATTTCTTAGCATCTTCATGACCCTCATCAATCAGTTTACGCCCATTATTACAAATGGCATTAATACGTGGCTCATGATTATCAATTTCAGTGGCTAATGATTGATTCTTCTTCTTTAGAACATGAACATTAAACAATGAATTGCCATAATCATTCGAATTTGCCACAGGCAGTTTTTCATCAATCCACAATTTCTCATCTTCAACATCGCGACAAAATTGAAATGCTTCCTTCTTCTTCTCCAATTGCTTTTGACGTTCCAAAAGAGGTGCTTTGATCTTCTCGAAGCGATCCAAGACTGCGGTCTTCTTTGTCACAATTGGTTCAATCTTCTCTTCGGGCACAGTCTTCTGCAAGTATTCGGTTTGCTTGTCAATCTCTTCAACTTGACGTGCCTTTACAGCCATTTGTGTTTGGATGACTTGTTGCTTTTGCATGAGTATATTGACAGATGTCAAATCATTACCGGTATCGGCAGTGACAATCTGTTTCTCCAAATCGGTGATATAAGAATCGATATCATCGCAAGTCTGTTGAACCAAAACTTCACGATTAGCATCGAATAGTAAAGCGCCCTTGTCTTTAGTATGAACTTCAAGATCTTCGAATTGCTTGGCTAGTTCTTTGAGTTTGGGTTCAATGACATCCTTGAATTCGGGTTTCTCCTTTGACAATTCCTGTGCCGATTTTTCAGCCTCATAGAGACGTTCTTTGTTGGCTGCAATTTCGGCTTCGAATGCTTGATGTCTGGTCCATTTAGAGTGGATAGTCTTAGCGCTGCGGTAGGTCTCATCCTGTGATGTTACATACTTCTCTTGAACCCATTCAGCAAGTTCTTCTAGATCCTGCAGGAATTCATGCAATTTAACTTGATTCTTAAGTTTTTCATGTTGATCGACGGCACGTGTGCGATTGTCATCACGACGGCCACTGATATTTTCAGCACGTTTGCCAATCTTATCAGCATCGAAGTGCTCCTTCTCTACCAATGTATCGGCAACTTGCAACAATGTATTGATCTTATCGTCATTGGCTTCCATGGTTGTAAGGAAGGCTTCATGGCGTTTCAATTGGTTCTCGGCCTGCTCTAGATTAACTGGAGTATCATCCTTGCTAAGGAAGTGCTCTTGCTGGCTGAGTAACACTTCTGTCTGGCGGGCATCACGATTGAACAGTTGCTGATCAAGGCTCTGCGACAATAAGACTTGGCGATTCTCCCACATCTGGTGTAATTCCTCCCAACCATCTTTAAGTGCATTGAGACGCTCACGCAAGAACATGTATTGCGGATCATCGGAAGTGCTGCCTTCGGAAGTCAAACGTTCACCGTACTCCATCATGTTCTTATAGTCCTCGGTGTAGTTGTCTATCTCTTCGCGAATCGACTGGTGCTGGTTCAACAACTTTTCGGCCTCAGGCAATGAGGTTGGTGTATCTTCGGAAGCGACATCGGTCTGTGTCTTTGTCAACCAAGTCTGGAAATGATCTAAATCACGTAAGAAACGATGCAAATCACCGGCCTCTTCTAACTTGGAATCGCGTTCTTTCAACATCTGAGTTAATTGCTCCCAAATAAGTTCGATTTGTGCTATACGTTCACGTATGATTTGCGCTTCCTCGGGATGTTCTGCTTCAATGCTATCGGCTTCACGACCCAAGCTCGATAATTTCGCTTGGATGGCAGCCAAATCGCGTTCCATACCACTCAGACGACGCTGTAGTGTCATGACACCTGTCAAATCCATTTCCAAGCTATCGGTCTCTGTCAATATACGCTTCTTATCCTCAATCCAGGAAATGGTCTCACGACATTCAATGTAGAATGTTTGCACACCATGAGCTGACTTGAGATCATCCATCTTAGCTTCGGCCCTCTCCCGTAGTGTTGACCACTCTTGATTCAAATGATTTTGACGTTCTAAAATCTCATCAGAATTGGGATGCTCAACATGCAACAATTGACGTGCCAACTGATTGACAACAGCGACACGTGAAGCATTAGCATTCATCTCCTTGTCAAAGCCATCGAAGCGATGCTTCATAATTTCAACATCTTCGATATCCTTGCCTGGTGTCATGGTATCCAACATCTTAGTCTTCTCCTTAATCCATTGTTCCACACCATCAGCCTCGGACATTAGTTTGTAGAGGCTAAGGGCATCCAAAAGACGTTGCTTACGTAACTTGGCCAACTCGGTGAGTTCCTTGTAGCGTGTATCGATTGCTTCCAAACGCTTATCAACATTTGCTTTTTCGCCTTCATTCAATTTCAAACTATCGGCCTGTTTGTGTAAGGCATCAATGACTTCCGAATAGTTCTTAAGTTCGTCAGCGACATCCTTGTGCTTCTTCAGTAGCGACTGAACATTGGCTTCATCACGACCAACATCTTCACTGGATACAATGCGTAGAGTATCCAACATCCAGTTGTCAACATCATCGGCATCAGCAAACAGTTGGAAATATTCGACAGCATTTTCTAAACGTTGACGTCTGTATTTGGTTAAATCCAGCAAATGATCCCATTTGGAGAGGATCTCCTTCAAACGATCCTTAATACGGTCGGCACCAAAGTGACCCTCAGTAATGAGTTCAGCACCAACTTTGGCGACATTCTGTAGCTGGCCATCATGTGAAGCGATCTCGGATTCCAAGGCCTTATGTTTGCTTAACAAGAGATTAACTGTAGTCAAATCATGACCAATTTCATCGGTCGAAACAATTTGTTCTTTCTCCTTGATCCAGTTCTCTTCATCGGCAGTATCCCAATAGAATTGCCATAATTTACGGCTTTCTTCCAAGCGGCTTCGACGCTCTACAGCCAAACGTACGAGCTCAGCATAAGCATCTTCCAATTGTTGCACACGACTGACAATAATCTCGGGATCGCACGGCTTATACGATTCGGGATCATCGCTAAGGAATTTCTGTGAATTCTGGACAACAACTTTAACGCGTTCACCCAAAATATTAATGTCGGCCTCGACCAAGGAATGCTTTTGCAATAGATCTTCAACTCCCATCAAATGTTTTCCATAATCATCGGTCATCAAGAGTTGCTTAATTTCTTCCATGTTGTCCAAAATGTAGAGCATCTCTTGGAAGTTCTGTTGTAATTGCAAGGAAATCTCCAGGCGCATACGACGTGCACGCAACAACTCCAACAGATAAGTCCACAAACGCATTACATTATCCTTACGCAACAAAATACGCTTAACATCATGATAACGTTCCGATTCCAATTCATCGCAAACAGCAACAACAGCCTGCACACGTTCCTCATATGCAAAGATATCGGTCTCAATAGCTTCATGCTTCTTGGCAGCAGCCTCGACGGCAGCCAAATCGAAACCAAAATTATCTTGACTAACCAAACGTTGATTCTCTGATAGCCAAGTTTCACGCATCGAAGCTTTACGATCGAAACGAGCCGCCAATTGTTCAAGTTTCTCCTGACGTATCAGTTCTTCACGCAATGCTAATTCACGTTCATGTTCCGCCTTCTCCAAACGCTCCCATGCCTTATTAATATCGGAAATCATTTTACCCTCTTTGGGTGTATAGGGTTTCTGATTATTGGCTCGCATCTTCGATTGCAATGTGAATAGCAAAACCTCTAAATTACCTTTCTCGACAAATTTGGGCGGCTTTTCGATGGTACGATAATTGGAGAATTGCGCCAATTGCCCTTGAACACCAACTAATGAATTCTCAAATTCACGTTCACCCAACGATTGGATTGTTGTCTCAATCCATTTAAGTAAGTCACTTGTGAAATGCTCATAATCGTGAATCATCTTATCATTTTCCATGGCAATGCCAACAACTTTGCCAATACGTTTGCCTTGCACCGTTTCCTGTTTCAGTTTACTGAAATAATGATAATATGTGACAACATATGTTATGATCGACTTCTCGTCGGGATGTTCAACAAATACATCTTCGGCATCCAGCAACTTGGCCAAGCCCAATTTATCTTCGGCAACATCGAAGGCATTATTCAAATTATGAATGGCATTTGTCTTTGACAATTTCTCAAATTGCACTAAATCTGGACGGTGTTTGTGTATGATAGCATTGAAGGCCAGACCATCGCGCCATGATGTGGTGAAATTGCGCACATTCACATTATGATAGCCAGCGGTTTTCATTTGACACCAAAGTAATAAGGCATCCTTGGCCGATTTTGTTTCCTTATTATCGACTTCTTCGATGGTAATATCTTGGATCTAGAGAAGAAAAAAAAAAAAAAAAACAAATCAAACCAATCAAATATATATTGTATATAGAATAATACTAATAATGTGCAAACATAATAGCATTACAATGGAGCTTTTTTCTGAGTGAGTATCTCTTTGGGAAAGATTGAGTTTTCATATGGAATACCAAATGTTCAGCCTATCTTATTTAACCTTTATTTAGAAAAAAAGATTTTGATTGAAGATACCCCACTCTCCCCTCAACATACACAAAAAAAAAACAAACACAGCTTTTTATTCAATAATTTCGATTGACTGAGGTTTCCTTTACGATACTGACACAATTGCGCGAGTTCTCACAAAAACCTTACGCATGATGTTTGAAATTAAGGAGGAGTAGGGGAGTTGAATGTCCTCAGTTGGCACACTGTCAAATGTACGAAGAAAAAATTCGCGAGAAAACGGATCCAGGTGCACACTCCAAGAAGTGCAGGTCAGTCAGTCGTACAGGTGGTTTGTTGGATCATTGAAATTCTCTTTAAGAATAAATAATAATGGAAGAATGTTTCACAGACAAATGCTGACCACAGATTTCTCTTCTAATAAATCATAAAAAATAAAAAAAAAATAAGAGTTCAATGTTTACCACCCAATAATCTTGTTTTAGTATAGTATAAGGCATTAGGGAGGCTAGAAGGTTTTCCACGTGAGCTTAGCTTACTTTGCCTATTCCAAGTCTCCACCACCACTGGGTGTAATAATTTAATGCTAACAAAACGGATTAGAGAACAATGACTGGAATCCATGCAAGTAATAATATGTACATAATTTCAATCATTTGTAACTGAAACTTACCTGGAAGCGCAATATAATTGTCCATATGAGACCCAAATTCAATGATGCATTGCCATCGACAATATCATGTGAACCAATATTCTCAAGATGCACACGTTGTTCACGTAAAAATTGCAATGCTTTATCAACATTCTCTAGACAATGTATACGCATTTTACCCTTTGTAGGTTTTGGTAAACGTTCACCGGATAGCACTTCTAATAATTTTATTAAATGCTTGCCATCACGCATATCAACATAGAGATCTGAGATCCTACAATTGACACGACACAAATGCGAATTAACCCATTTTGTAAAGGTTTTCTTTTGAACTGATTCACGTTCTTCGGCCAAAGCCTTTATACGTGAACGTTCAAATAGACGTGAACTTGAGTTTCCACCATCATATTCATATTCATCGATGTACTCATTTCCGGGCCCTTGGCTTGGATCCCATCGAACTATTGAAATGTCCGTTGTCATTTTGTTCTTTTTCTCGTTATTATTGTAATTTTTTTTATTTCAGTTGGTCAATTATGATAAAATGATGATGATGAATTTTTATAACTTCTAACGGACGTCGTCGTTTCCGTTGGCGCTCAATCGCTCTCTCGGTCAAGTTCAATTTTTCTTTTGCCAACCAATCACGACGTCGTCTTTATTTGTTATAGTCTTTTCTTCGTGGTATTAAAAAAAAAAGAAATTATTAATCGTAGCCTTCCTTCCTTTTTAAATTCCTCGCTTTATAGCTGCCTTTAGAAGGTGTGAATAGAAAAAGGAGGAGGAAGAGCTTTTATTTTCTGTTTCTCAATCTTTACTTGTTTTCTGCTTTTCGTAGTTGTCGTGTATCTTATCTTCGTCTTCTTAAATAATTAGAAAGTCACTCTGCAATGAAAAAAGAGAACAAGAAAAAAGAAAGCATATAGTATATATGGTATATAAATAAAGTGATGTAAAAGAAAATATCTGTGTATAATCACATCACATCATCTCTTCTTTTGATCCGATGATCAATATTATAAAAATAATCTACATACACAATATTTATCATTCAATCGCAGCAAGTGCAATTGAATTTTGGTTTTTTAAATTCAATTGAATGGAATTGGAATGGATTTTATTGGGGTCTGCTATGGTGAGGTAAGTATAATAATAAGGGCGGGAGGGAGAGAGAGAGAGAGAGTGAATAAATGTAAAGAGAAAGTAAGTTGAAAAACACATTTATATTTCCGTTTTGTATATAAACAACATAACAAAATTTTATTCTTAGTTTCCACACATCACACACACACACAATTCACATACAAATTAATCGAAGTAAAGATCGATCATTGATCCATCTCGATAACCGATAAATCATTTAAATAATTTCCAAGAGAATTCCTTTTGAATATGACTCTCATAGGATGAGCTGAAATTATGAGGTTGGTTACAATAAATTATAATAATACTAATTGTGATCTCACCAACAATGGCAAGGTGACTAGTGACCACGCCCTTTCCCAATTTAATATAATCTTTAGGAAGGAAGGTAAACTGACTAGCAGAGAAGAAACTAGGCAGGCGTAAAGCATGTCTATATTATTCTCACATCGGTTTTCCATTAGATAACCGATAAATAATCGAAATAATTTAATTAATTTATAAAAGAGTACAGATGAATAATGATTTTTACGTGAGAATGGCAAATTGGCAAAGAGTTAGAGACTGGCATGAACTACAAACTGCTACTTAATCAATCTATTTTAAACTTATTTCATTGATTTTCCGATAACCGATAAATAATCTAAATGATTATAAGAGTGCAGTTGAAGAAGGAAAGAAAATAGACAGGTTGCAGGCAGCTGTCTCCTGAATATACATCGAACATTTTTATTTTCTCTCATTGATTCTTTGAAAAATGTTAAATAAACGAATTAATTATAATAGGCTGCCGATAAAGGGAGGATTACATGCTGCCAGGGAAGCAGCAGCGAGAGGAAGGTATAGAGGTACCCAGCAGCAGCAGTTTCCGTTTTTCTTATTTGAGATTTAATTTCTTTTCCTTTTCATCTAGAAATTAAATTGTTAAATACAACAAACATTAAATGAATCTCGGAACTATAAGTATAAACATAGCAACGAATGTAGGCTGTGAGTGAGTGAATGTGCTTGTTTGTTTTGATTGTGTGGTGTTGTTATTGGTGTTTTTGATTTGTTTTATACTGTTTGCTTGAATTCAAAAAATAAATGTTCTGATTCAGAAATCAGATAAAAGTCAAAAGTGAATATTTTAAAAGCAAAACCATTCACAACAATCAAATAAAATATATTTAGTATTCTCTTATGTGTATAATTTTTTATTCTATTCTTTTGCATTATTTTGAAGAAATTTTCACTTTCACTTTCAACAGCAAAACAACAACAACAACAACAACAACAACAACGTCTAGACGGCGTCAACCTCGGACTCTTCTTAAGAGGAGACTTGTGCAATAACACAAATGCATACATACATATAATAGGTATATGCATACTTACTTAGTATTAAAAAGTAAGAAGCGCCAGTGCGCGGTCAGTTCTGTTGAATTCAGTACCCCTCAAATTTGAACTTAAAATCTACTATTAAATATGAGATAATCAACCAAAACACAACATCATGATTATGATGATGATGATGATGATAATGATAATATAACAATAATGTTGGAGAGGATGGATTACGTCACTTGTCTACTACTATATCTACTAACTGAATGAATTAATGTCAGTCACTTTGTGTATCTATGGTCGGAGAGAGAGTATAGTTGTGGGGATTGCTGACTGTAGAATTTTGTTTGTTGAATGTGAGGCAGGAATGGATGGAGGTGATGAAACATCATGTCGGGTCGGTCAGGTCAAAGTATACAATTCTCACAACTAAGACAAACAAACACACAAAGCCAGATACAAATACATCTTCATACATGATATATGTAAGCATGTATCCATAGGAGGCGGCAGCGGTATAGTGGCATTAGATTTGAAGCAGGAAATTTAATTCAGAACGTTTGGCTTGTATATTCATGTTCGTTCTGTTTGTTCACAGTTCACATGGTTTTTGGGGTTGGGGATGCATGAGTGGATGAATGAATGAATGAATGAATGAGTGAGTGGTGGGTGGGTTGCTTTTGGTTCCCCATTTAGTTTAGTTTAGTTTCATTTTGTCGTTTGTTTGGCATTTTAGGTCGGTAGAATACAGCAACAAATATGAGCGTGAATCTATGGTTCTTTTTTTTTTATTGTTCTATTGTTATTATCATTAAAGGCAACAACAATAAACAACAACAAACAAAGTAACAAGTAACACAACAAGTGAACCGCCACATCATCATCATCATCATCCCCAATCGCATTCCATCCCCATTGAAACTATATTGCGTCATTTTTGTATGTTTTTTCTTTCCTTTCCTTTGCAATTTTCTTTGTAGAATGAAATTGGTTTTCTTTTTAATTTAATTTAGCAAATTATACACACAATATACTACAATATCACAATTTCTCAATTCAGAGTTTATGTCTAGTAAAAGTAGATCTTAAATAAGAGCTCTGATGATTTCACTTTCTTTGTTGAGTTGTCAATCACGTCATTGTCATCATCATGAGTTGTCCGAGATATGAGTTCAAGGCAAAGGAAATTCTTTTCAAGTGAATGAAAGAAAAAATTAAGATAAATTAAATAAACTATAATATAATAGATCACTTTATTTATGGTCATGATGATGAGATCATGACAAATCTCATCTAAACGAGTAATTATAATGATGAATGTTTATATATAAATATGCGAAAACCTTCATTCCTTCTTAACTTAGCTTTCGCCATGGAACTGAAGAGATACAGAGGCTGTAAACTTGTAGTTTTTGGCTTCGCCATTGTAGAGTTATGAAGCACTGAGATAAGCAGAACGGCGGGTTCTAGTCACCTTGTCAATAGGCCTTGCAAAAAAAAATGTCTATCATTTAAATAAATTTTAACGATTTGTTCAAATTATGTAATAAATAAGAAGGTATATACTAGGAGAGCATTTGCTATACAACTATGATGTGCTAGTTAAATTTTGGACCAAGACAAACATTACATTGAAGTTACAACAGAAATTCGAAACATATTTCCAAAGCAAATCTTGGAATTCCTTATGAATACTAGTAGATTCTCAAAAGAGGAACTGCAATTATGGGATATGGATTATGTTATAATAGTACAGAAATTTTTTTCTAATTACTATAGATCGAATTTAACATTTCAGCATCAACACATTATAATTTAAAAAGATCTCCTCTTATTCTATCATAATGAATACAATTTTCTGAAGAATTCTTTAATAGTTATTTTATGAAATGAAATCTCCTAAGAAAGAATGTGAAAGTAGTAGAGTACTTCACTACAGTGATAGGAGGGGAGGACTAAAATACATTGTTCTCATTCCAGTAGTATGGTGTTTATCAATTTTTGGACTATTATGACATTATGATAGGCTATAAAAAGACGTTAAGAAAATCATGATGAGGTGTCTACAAAATATAATGTGGAATTTTAAAAGAAAGAAAAATTAAATTGTCAGTCGATATAGAGGATAAAATATATGATATGATAAGATCTATCTTCATTCAATTCATTAAGTGCTAAGCTCATTTTAATCTTAAGTAATTCTAAGCATCCTTGTTTTGATTCTCATTGATTGACTCTAATTGAAAAGCGTCAGAAAAGTTAAAGTAAATCCTACAAAGAGAACAAACCTTTTTTAAAATACAGAATTCTTATTTATGTAACCATTTTAGTTTCAAGGGTAATTTGTCTATATATTGTATATGTATATTCATAAATATATATTGTACAATTTCCCCCCTCAATTTATTTCTATATAATTAAAAATTCACAATTATATTTTAACCGAAAATTATTTTTATACGTAAGCTTATAATTTGCATAGATAAAAAAAAAAAAAAAATGAAAAAAATTGTAAAATATATAATAAAAACAAAATTTATTACGAAAATTGTTTAAGTCAACTTTAAATGATGTTAAGTGCGAGTTGTTGGTATTGTTGTTCAGTTTATGTATTGGATGATATCATCATCATCATTGTATAATATACTTGGTAACTGATAACGAAAACACAACAATATAGTAAATAAATAATAAAGTGTTTCGATTTGTTGTACAACCATCATAAGAGTCACAAGACAAAAAATAGAAACTACATATGTATGGATATATGTAACTATTTGTACATATGTATATTAAATACACAATAGGTTGAGTTGATTTTTTGTATTCTCATATTGTTGTAAGTAAAACGGATCAATTAAGTTCCAGTTTTCCTCTAGATTATGTTGCTTGTTTGATATTAAGAAAATTATTTGATTGAAGTTTAACAACAGATTGACATGGGTTTGATTAAGGGGTCTTATTAAGGCTTCTTCTGGCTACCACACCCATTACCTCTTACAATATTCTTTGAATCGGAGAACAAGAAAGTGTGTAATACCTATGTGTGTTGAAAACAAAAAAAAAAAAAAAAAAAAAAAGGACGGACAAAACATTGAAATGGCGGTTAATCGTATCTCCGACGCACGGGGTTCTTGCTACGAGTTACACACATGATTACTATAAGTTCTATTGTATTTACTTTAGTGTTGTGTACATTTGTGTAAAATAACAGACAGTTGATATCATTATTTATTTTATTTTATGTGAATGTCATCACCTCGAAAAGAAAACAACAACCAAACAAAACAATATCGATCAATTAGAAGAACTTTTTTTATGGAATTCACTTTGTTTTATTTGTCGCCCCCCCCAAAACCAACCACTGATTAAAAATCTAGTAACTTGATTCTAACAACTGACCTAGCCGACACCCCCGCCTCCTAAGAAATTGGAGAGGTGAGGTGAATCGATCGATCTTATTTGATTTTTTTTTTTATGAATCTCTATAAAAAATTCAAATTGAAAAAAGTAAAAATAAACTATTAGTAAGATTTTCACCCTGCTAATCTGATTATGAAGTTAATTGCAACAAATGATGATCTGAAAGATAATAAAATATACGACTTATATATATAATAAAGATTCATTGTCATCTTAAAATGCGATAAAAGATGTCAACCATAGAGCAACTGCTCTCCTTCTTTTTCCAAGCATTTAGTTGGAGGTTTTGATGAACTTGAACTTTACTTTATGCAATGTAGAAGAACCCAATAAAATTCTGAAAATTTCAACAAAATCAGTTCAGCGGGTTCAGAGTGAGTCTATAGGGACCATATTTTAGTATAATAGTCGAAATTCAAGTACGTTCCGATACGTAGAACTTCTAAGCCACGCAAAGTATTTTCATATGCTTATCACTATCATTTAAAGAATTTTCTCTAAATAGTTTCCATGTACAACAATTGATTTAATTAATTCTCAGTCATAGTCATTTCATTGAAATTTAAAAAAATTCTATATATACATATATCTCGAAATTTCTTGCTTAAAAGCTTAGGAACTAGTTTGCATACATACAGACGTCTCGTCGAGCTGATCAAAAATTTTTATACTTTATAAGGTCTCCAAAAACTCCTTATGCCTGTTACAAACTTCATGAAAAATTTAAAATACTATTCACTATGTGAAGTTATTAAAAAGGCGTTGCCTTTTTTTTTTTTTTTTAAATACTGAACACAAACAGAATCCAATAACAATAAAAAGTCAGTCAAGAAACACAATCAAATTAAGCAAGGTTAGGAAACACACTGATGAGGTCACATTACACACACAAACTTACATACAGATACACAACACAAATACATAGACATTGTATACATTCACAACTTTTACACACAGATACATTAATTAAAAAAATAAATAAATATGAGTGAATGTAATACGACAAGGCAGGCACAAATGAATTGAAAAAAAAAAAAAAATAATAATAATAATAATAATAATAATAATAGTCAGACAGACAGACAAGACAATACAAAGTTTCAATTTTTGAAACATAATAGATAAAGAAATATGTATGCAATAAAAGTAAAAAATGATATCAAGACTAAATAGATAGCTATCGTAAAACTTATGTGAAACTAACACTTAACACCTACAATCAAACTTCCATAACTTCAACTTCATAACGCGAATGTTATAAAACTCGAAACTTATTTTAGCGGTCGACTTATGGAGGCTCAACTGTTCTAGGAAACTATAGAATTTAGTATTTAATTTTAAAATTAAAAACACAAACGATGAGACGAGATAACAAAAAACAAAAAATATAAGAATATATAGCCGAACTTCTGTTCCATACTTCGAACTATCTTTCGGTAAATCCCCTCCTTGTAGTATGTATTAGAGAATTCAACACAAAATCTTCTCCATAAGTCAAAGCTTTTCTTTTATACATCTTAGTCAGATTCCAGTTCTATCAAACAGATGAGACTTTATAGAAAACTTGATTTTAACTAAATCATCCGAAAGGGATATCCGAACCTCCTTTGAAACGTTAACAAGAATTAAATTCGAAGGATGAAGGGTGTCTTAACGGTGCTAACAACAGTTTCAGGGATCACAATATACCGTAGGAATTTTATAAAATGTCATGTACCTATGTTACAAAGTTCGAAACGATTTAATAGAACTTCTCAATGCAAATTCTTAGTTAAGCAGCATTATTGGAGCAATAAAATTATGCTCACTCTATAATCTCTGGCAAGGGAATCAGGATGCGTAAATATCCAGACAGATGGTCCGGAAAGAATGCAGAAATATGCCAAACCATATTTAGGGAAGACCTTCTTGAAAGAAAATGAAGTTATTCGCAAACATTTATAATGTTTCGAATGCTAGTCAACATTCAGAAATGTTGTATAGTACATTGTATAGTAATAAGAATATAGGAGTTCGTTCGAGTTATGGAAGTTCAACTTCAATCGTATTTTTATATAATTATGTACATATATACATATATAAGTATATAGATAGATAGAGAGAGAGAGAGAGCCAGATTAATATAAATAAGAAAAATAATCATTTAATAATCATTGTGTGTGTGACTGTCATTTGTGGTGTGTGCTTGTATGTGTAACTGTGCACTTTGCATCCAATTCACCAAATTCGGGTCACAAGAGCAAAGATCAGATCAAAGAGGTGGCAGCCAAGTGAGTCAAGTCAAGTTACCCATGAAATGTTTGAAGAGGACAGAGAAATGAAACAAGTAGAATGAATGAATAACCCAAAAACAAGAACGAAAGAAGAGAAGACATTATTAATTTGTTGTTGTTGTTGTTGTTAGTGTTTATTAATCTTTTTCTATGTACATTTATTTTTACATATTCATCATAAATATGAGGCGTGGTGATGATGATGTATGATTCAAGAAGGAGAGCGAACGAACGAGCGAGCAAACTTAATTATCATTAACTACATTCATAATAATCACGATCAAATAAACCTGAAGAAGAATAACAGAGTTAAATAATAATAATTTTTATTTGAATGATGACGTCACTCACTCACAAACTCATCAGCAAAGATATGCGAATTAAATTTACTCATACACAGACACAACACACACGCACGGACTGACATAATTTGGCATATATTGATAAAACGAAAGCCACAAAACAAAATAAAAAAAAGAAAAAACATGAAAATTAAAAGTATTTCACAAGGAAATGCCAACAAGAGCAACAAACATTTCAATTCACTTTGTTAAAAAAAAAAAAAAGGAAAGGAAAACAGAAAAAAAAAAACAAAAAAAAAAAAAAAAAACCAAAATTATACAAGTTAAGCAGAGTTTCTTAAACTTATTCACTCAGAAACACAGTTTTTTCTCTCTTTACTTTTGAAACATGTCCTGTCTGTTTATGTGGAGCATTTAGTCGTTTTAAAATTTCATAACTAAAGTTATGTAGTTCGGTAAAATAACAACAAACATACATGGACATGGCGGAATAATATGCAATGGTTCAGGATACACCATTCATTCCTTTTCTCTCAAGTAACAAATAAAAAAAAATGTTCAAAAAAAAAAAAAAAAAAATATAGCACAACACGCACACAAAATTATAAGCGCACAAATAAGTGTTGACACAATGACTAAGAGAGAGAGAGAGAGAAAGAGAGAGAGAGCGCGTAGCGTAGAGTAGTGTGTTCATGATGAGAGAGTGTAGCATAGAGTGTAATGTGTTTATGATGAGAGAGTAGTGTAGTGTATTTTGTAGTGATTGTGATTAGTGTTGTCTATTTTATTTTATTTATTGCGTTTTGTGTGTTTCGTGCTGATGAGAAGAGAAAATTAATTTTCATAAAACACGCACACTTAAGATTGATGATGAATTTATTTTATTGTTTTCTTGGACTTCTAATTCTTTTTCTATTTATTAATTATGTATATATTTAATAATTATTCTTTCTTTCTTTAATTTGAAATACCTTAAAATCACTTCTTCTCTTCTTGTTTTTGTAAATATTTTTCTTTTTCTGTTTTAATCTTTATTATCTTTGCTGCTTGTGTTTCATAACTATGAATTAATGCTTTGCATTTTTTGTTTTGAAAATAAGTTTTATTTTAACACTTTTTCACAAAAATATAAAAAAAAAATTAAAATATTTTTACAATGCCACCACATTATTTATTATGGTCCAACAACAATAAAATTATGATAGGCTAAAGTGAAAAATATATATACTATGAAAAGCCGCTAACATTTAATAAAAAAAAAAAAACACATACTCAATAGAGGAGAGTGAAGACGAGACTACAAAAACTTTTGCTTGAACGCACTTCGGCGCTGATTGTTTGGTTGTGCTGTATTGACTTCGTGAGTGCGCACGAGTAACTAAACTTAATCAACAAAATCTAATGCGAACAAACGAACGCGGAACGACGAACACAATATTCAACTCAACTCAACTCAATAGGTGTAGCCACCACCATAATCATCACCACCACAAATAACAACATCAATGTGGACGAGAAGCTACAATAAACACACTACACAGGCAGGCAGAGCTTGTCGAATCGCTTTCGGGGTAATAGGAATTGTAGAGTGGAATGAGTGAGTGTACACGATTATTATAGATTGAAAGAGAATAAAAATACGAGAGAGAGAGCGCGTCGTAAAGATTGTGATGAGTATGCAATAGCAACAATAGCATCATCAACAACAACAACACACGCACACAATACAACCGGCCAACCAAGTAAATAATCTACCGAACGACCAACATAATCGATTGCGTACTCACGACGACTTAAAATTGTATTATAAAAAAATATGTATATATGCATACAATAGTGGTTGGGTAGTGTCAGTGGGTGGACGAAAACATATTACAGCATACACAGTACACAAATGCATACGAAGAGATTATGCATGCACTCTATATTACTGTACAGACTCATGATGTTGCGAACACTAATTAAAATTACTAAAAATTTTTAATTAATTATGACGACACATTTTTGATTGATAATATGTTTTATTATACAGTAGCTGCCCCGGCTTGCGTTACTACGCCCACGCTCAAAAAGAAAAAAAAAAACACATGATAAAACTATAATTAACAAAAGTGTCAGCCAAATAGTCTAAAGTGCGTTTTTCAATTACCTTAACTTTTTTTTTTGTGAACCGATTTAAATAAATTTTAACGCTATATGTTACAGGAAGTTTACTAAATACAATACACCAGTGAAAACCGCATTGAAATCAGTTAAGCCGTTTCTGAGATAGCGTGCACAGACAGAAAAACTTTTACATTTTTATGTATATATAGATAATATATTTATGTATATCAATGGTATTAGTCAACTGAAATCAGAGAAATATGCTATCTCTTTAAAGAAGATAGTCATATTTTCTGATAATCAGGTCTAATCTATGGTCCTTTTGTCTCAGGATAGCAGAACACTGTCGAATAATAATGTTTAAATCATCAAATCAGATGAGTTTGCTGGGACAGATTACGCAACCATACAAATTAATGATAAACTGCGGTCAAAACTCCTTATAATGCAATAAAGACTGTAAGGAGGCGACTCAGGTTTTATTAGCTGGAAACTCTAAACGATCAAATAAACTCTGCTTAAATTAAAACATATATAGTTCGATTCCTTAAAAACGAAAAAAATAGCACAACAATAAAAACTTCTCTATAGTCCCAAAGACAGTGATTTCGTTAAAGAGGAGTCAATCAGATTATCGATGTTTCTTCTCATAGGCAGGCAGACATGCTTTGCTTTCTCAAAAAATTTCTGCCGAAGGTGTAGAGGTGAAGAGGACGTCGAGGAGCCAATCAGTCATCTGATCGACAGACAGACAGATTGGGGGATCTCTCAAACAATTTCTACGGAAAGTGGGGAGATGAAAAGGAGAAAGATTAGGAAACAATCAATCAGTCATTTTCTCTGCACCTATCTATCCAGAACAAAGTTGTTTTTTTTTCCAAAGGGATGCATGTCAGGTGATTTATGAAGAGATCGAGTATTCACATTATTCCTAGTCTCTATTCTTATATAGAGTGAGTGAGCGCGATTGAGTAAATGATGCTGTGCGCTATTGAGCAAACAAGTTAAATTAATTTTTATTTGTTTTTTGTATTAAAATGACGAGTTAATTAAAAAAGATGAATACAAAACACAAAAAGATACAATAATTTGGGCGTTAAAAATATTCGCATCTATTCTATGATATGGTAGATAATGCAAGGTTTCATGTGTGAGTGTAAAACATTTTGTCTTTTTTTTTTTTTTTGTCATAATGAAATGAGCTCATTCAGTCTATAAAATGGCAATGAACAACAAATATTCAAGTGAAAACGAAGTGAGAATTGAAACACTTAAAAAAATAAATAAAAGTCCACACACTGTTAGTCACACTCTTGCTTTGACTATCTACTCACTCGCTCACTCTTGTTATCTATTACGTAACATTAATATAAATATTTTCTTCTTGGTAGCGGCATTTTTTGAGTGGATTCCTTGTGCGCTCGTTATTTTTATTCTCTCGCATTTGAAAGAGCGAGTTAGTGAGAGAAAGATGTTGAAGTAAGAGAAACAAAGTGAATATGAAACAAGTGTAATTAAAACATACTTCTTCCTTCCTTCTTGTTTTTTTTTTTTTGCATGTTTGCATACCTGATCGGGGTATATAAATACTTCATATAACTGTCACCGTAATATCTCATCAACCACAGAAACATGTTTACGGAAGAGGAGACAAAAGAAAACGAAAATAAGAGAGAATATTAAAAACGAAAACAAACCGAACAGAGAAGAAAACATAATGAATTAGGAATTCATGTCATTTGCCCTCGTCGCCGACGTGGATTTCTCTTATTTTTCTTCAATAAGTAGACAGGCAGTCATTACTAACAAGAAACGGTAAAACGTTCAATGTACGGTACTTTGTGTAGAAGCGAACATGCAATGCATACAAGCGGACGATAGATAGAATGAAGAAAGAGAGAACGAACTATTAAAGCAGTCGCTGCCGCAGGCTATCAGACCAGACCGATCAATGAATGAAAAATTATTAAGAAAAGTATACAAAATGAATTCTTCAAATACCTTGAGACAGAGGACTCGACGACTCCCTCCCTCCTCCACATTTTGATTTTTCCAATGTATATGTATGGGTCTCATCACAAAACTGAATGAATTCTTTTTTTTATATGTACTTATGTCTCACATAAGACCTTGTATGGATGAAAGCTCCTTTTTAATCTTAAGAACTGAACAGAATAGACTTATTAGATTGCAGATCTAACCACCATAAACAACATATCTTAATATTTTATATGCATCGTTTTTTTTTATAACGTTCGGAAGGAAATGGAAGAGAAAATACATTTTGGAGGGTAGAATTTTGGTGAAATGATCTCCTTTCTTGTTCGAATAGTAAAGCCATTTTAGCATATATAAACCCGGTCCGATCTCACCAAGACGTCATTGAGTACCACCGACCTCTAACTAAAGTGACTAATATCTGAAACGAACATATACAAAAAAAGCTTTCACAAGTTACCGGAGTGTACATATTACCACCGATTGGACTGTTAGTGACAAAACATATATGAAATTTATAGTGTAAGAAGGTGGTAGTGAGTGAGTAACAGTAATAAATAGTAGAATGATATTACAGAGGGTGAACGGACAATGGTCTGGGTCAGACATGACAAGAAATATGAGTAATTCTTGCCGTTAACATTGAATGAGAGTAGAGACACACACACAAAACGAAAGCACAACGCATTTGAATGTATGACGTCGTTGCATGCGCATGGTATTTTATGTTCCCAAAATAAGGGAAGTAGCGTTACCAAAGCGTTGCATTATATTGTAATTAAGTCAAATACTTTGTCATATACCTAACATAAGCCAAGCTAATTGGTTGACTGAAGACACTACAGAAGACTTGAAAACACAATGTAGCTCTCACGTGGTAAGTTATTCGGTCATGGAATTATTCTTAAAAGCAAGCAAATATTGGATTTCGATATCCCACACACATACTGAAGATTTATAGAATACAGAGCTCCCCTGCAACTAAGTACATAATCATATGTCTACCAACATAAATGTACAAGGATGATAGTCCCAGAAATACTCAATCTGACCGTATAGATGACACTTATAATTTGTAAAATAATGACTATGGTAGAAAGTATTAACCTTATAAAGCTTAAGTTGAAAACTTGATGACACTACGTTGTTTAGTACATATTTTTTTGGCAGCCATCAATTGTGAAACTCAAAGTGAATTTGCGATAGTTCATCTTCTCAGCCCAACCTATTATCAAAGCAGAGCTTGTAGATTCTACTACTCTGGTGGAGTCTACTCCCTCTTTTACATCAGTAAAATATTCGGTGGCCTCCTTTAAACGAGGCCGCACGAGCTGCTTTGAACATAGCAGTAATCGTCGACCAAATGAGGTGGCCACGCCAGAAATGGTGAGGAAAATTAAAAAAGAAAATGGTATTGGATGATCTTCGATTGAACGATATGGTAGTCATTTAAAAAAGTACTATGCATTGCATTTTGATTGAAAATTTGGACATGAGAAAGTTGTACGCTAGATGAGTGCCGCGATTACTCACAATAGTACAAAAACAGCGTTGTGAGGATGTTTCAATCGTATGTTTGGCTAAGTTTTACAGCAATAAAAGACGAGTTTTTGAATTGAGTCATAACTAAGGATGAAACATGAGACTATCGCTTCAAACCTGAGACAAAGGAACAGTCAAATCAATTAAATTAAAGGTAAAAATTACCTTCAAAGAAGAGAAAGACACTTCCATCTGCTAGAAAGTTCATGGCACGTGATGCTAAAGATTTCCAATTTTTTTTTAATATACATATATATGTTATACTGTTGAAGAGGTTTGGTTTTGAGGAAGTACATGATTGTGTTTATACTATTTCAAGTGGGGTGTGCCAATGCTGTGTGGGGGAGGGAATTTGGAAAGAATTGTCTCCTTAATTTGTTGAATGTGGGGTTGTTAGAGTAGCAATAGTTGCATAGGGGGGAAAAGGAATTGTCGAAAATATGATGGCTTAGTGGGATGTAGAAAAGTAAGATACTTTCTAATAGCAATAGAAGATCAGAATCTAGATACATTAATATTGTTGAAGATGACGGCGAGTATTATTATACACAGTTCATTCATTCATATTTCTTTTGTCATTTTTAAGTAACCAATTTTTATTATAAATTATAAGATGCTTCTTCCAATAAACTTTTCAAGTAGAAAACTCTCTCAGTCGCTCTCTCTCTTCTGGTATTCATTTACACTATTCTACTATTGTGTGTCTTGATAATAAAAACATCATTGCTGTACAATAACTATATCATGTCATTGCTATGAAACTACATACAACAATTGCAGCTTTTTCATCGTCATCACCTCTTTTTATTTCTTTCTTTCTCTTGATATCGGCAACAAACAACAACAACATCTCTTTGATGATGATAATTTGCTTCTCGCCGTTATTTGTTTTCGTTATTGTTGTTGACTTTTGCTGTTCTGCACTCAACACAAACAAAAGCTTCATTTTATGTTGTTTGTTTGGCTCTACTTCACTCTACTCTATGTTGTCTGTGTGCTGTGAGTTTGTGGTTTTCTTATTATATACATAATACATATATATGTATACATATTATAAGGTTGGCTTGGTTGGCTTCACATCATCATCACCTCCATTTCCACTTCACTTCACTTGTCCAATTAGATATTGTTGTTCCTAGCCTTCTTTCGTCATTGTTTTTAGTTATTATGCTTTTTCATGCAATGAGGCGGCCTATATACATGACTATGTATATATAAATAATAATGTATGTAGGCAAAGTAAGTGTGTGCGTGCTCACTCTCTCTCCATCATACAATTTCTTACTGCACTTTTACTTCAATTGGTTTCTTTCTCCTACTACATCATCATTATTTCCTTCATTATAAATTTTTTCTCTTACTTATTTTCATGTTTCTGATTTTTGTTTTTGGCTTGTTTGTTGCTGTAAATTGTGTTTGAGTATGTATGTATGCGTTTGTACGTGACCTGTGACCTCTTGGAAGGTTTCTCATTCGTGCAACTTTTTTTCTTTTATGAAAGTTTCTTTTCCTCGTCCAAATACTAACAACTAAACCGGGAGTGGATTCACTCACACAAGCAAAAAGAAATAAACGATTTTTTTTTCTTAAATTTCGTTTTTGTAATTTGATTCTTCATTTATTTTCATGATGATGATGATGATGATATTCTCTTTTTCATATAAATTTATTCCACAAAATTCAGGAGCTTTTTTAGTTTCTTAAAACTTAAAAAAAAAAAAAAAAAAACTTTAAAACACAAAAAAATTAAAATCACTTGCACGCACCTCTACCCTTTTTTTTCTGTGGCAATGGCTTCGGTTTCTGGAAGTTTTTTTTCTGATATTTTTATGGCGGCAAATCTCAAATCAAATTGAATCGAATCAAAGAATATAAATTTTTTTTTCTCTTCTTCAAACAACTTTTTTTTCACTTCAATTTTAATTTCAATTTTGTTGACGCAACTTTTTGCATTTTCTACTATTAATTCAGAAAAGAAAAAACCGAAAAAAAAACACGCACACACAAAACAAAATAATCTCGTTCGTTTGTTCGCTTTCGTTCGACGACTGTGGTGGCTTTGAGCGACTCTCGTCTTGCTTCGTGTCTCGATGAGGGTTTGTTACTAAATGAAGACACGACGAACCAAATTTTCTTCGTGAGTAGTAACAAATAGAAGAAGAAGCAGTAGTAGCAGCAGCAGCAGCAATAGAAATGTTTGTTCACAATACACACACACACACACACACACACACACAAACAAACAAACAAACAAACATGTAGTTGCTATGCATGATGTCATCAACACAGCAAAACAGTGGCAATAACGACTTTGGTAGTAGCAAACGGAGTTCTATGGCACAAAACACTCACTCATATGCATGCTCACTCTCTTATGCACTCTCTCTCTCACACACAAATGTATATATATACTTAACATCAACACAACAAAAAAAAAAAAAAAAAAAAAATCATCAAAATATTTTGATTTCTCATCATTTTTTTTAACCAATATTCATTTTCATTTAACCTACATATGATCATCAATCTTGTTAATGAGCTATGTCTCTCTCCTCTTCATCTTCTAACTGTTCGTCTTATTCTCATTGAATTTTTATAGAAATTCAATTCAAATCACTTTACTCACATCCATCAACCATGGTTCAGTTCTTCTTCTAGTTTATCATCTCACATACTATATAAACATATATTTTTCTATGTATATATATATATATATATGTATGTATATAAAACTCACGCGCGCGCAGCGCTTATACACCACCCTATGCGCCCCCTTCCACACTTTTCACTATTCTTTCTATTCCACCATTCCTTTCCTTTCCATTACCTATTTTTGTTGGGCGTTGGTTGTGTGTTGTTGTCTCTCTATATACATTTTCGGCATTTCAATTTCCGAAATTCTACACAATTTTTTGACGCCTTCATCAACTTACCTTTTCTTATTATTGATTTGATAAATAAATTTTGCGCTTTTCCCATTCAGAAATTGTGTTTCTTTTCACTGGTTTTCTTCCTATCTATTATTTCTTAGCGTTCAAATCAGAAAATCGTATGCGGATGAACTTCACTCGCGATTACAAAAAAAAAAGAAGTGATTGAAAATTTATGTATGTAACTACTACTTGTATGGCCAGGCCAAGTAGGAAATCAAATGGCAAGTAATGGGTTGAAGTGTTGCCACATCTATGTAATCGAAACAAAATTATGTTTCCAGGCCATGGAATACCACGAAAATTTAATTGATATGGTAGATGCACTATGTAGAAATCGGTCTAATGGTTGATTTAAATGAAGTGCCGCCATTTGTTTCATCTGATTTATCGTTTGTTATCGATTAACATACCATCTACCGTTGGTGACACTGAGAGTATTTGAATACATATATCTAGAAAAAATTTTGAAATTATGGTGGTATTTTGAAATGTATTAATTTGTATGAAGCATAGCCTGTCGTCGAAACGCATCTGCCGAAAAAAATTTGCAACTTTTCTCATGCATTGGTACGGCAAACAGCTGTTTGTTGGTCTACTGAGAGGCAAAGAGTTCTTTTAGTGAACTACAAACATGTTTTTAATGTTTTCACGAATGTCAATCTTTTCCGTTGGTTGATTTTTATTTGTTTGTTTGTATAATTTAACTTTTCATATTTTGTGTCACAGTTTTAATTTCTCAATAACTTTAACTTAAATTTCATCATTCAATTATTATAGAAGCATGCACAGTTGATCTGTCTTTTCTTAAAAGTACATAGCAGAAAGAAGAAAGCAAAGCTTAAAGTTAAGAAAGAAGGTCGAAGGCCGAAGTTGTAATACTCTTCACGCTATGCGTGAATAAGAACATGAATTTGGATGTCTGATTCGGCTGATAAATGTACTGAGTATGATAAAAAAAAGTTTTGTGTAAGATTTCAGCTCTCTCAAAAACTGACTAGTTTGCATACATACAGACAGACATACAGACGGACAGACGGACATCGGTAAAATATATATACTTTATGTGGTCTGCGTTGTCTCCTTCTGTGTGTTACAAACTCATGACAAATTTATAATACTATTCACTACCGTGAAGAGTATAAAAAGAAATGTTCAATTCAAATTTCGGTTCAAAACGCGATTGATAGTCGACAAACCAAAAACTGGTCTGCTGCAATAGCTGGTCTTGATAAACATTAAATTGAAAGGCATGCCAATTACTGCAATCTCTGTTTTCAGGGTACAAAATTAATGTGGGAAAAAGTTAGGAAATATGCTCTGGAAAATGCTAAGGTGCTGACAAAAAAAATACGAAATACGTATATATGGTACTATCTTCCGCACTCAGTTCACAAAATCTTAATACAGGCTCCAGACATTAAAGAAAAATCACACTTAATAAATTCCCTTCTTGATTTGCTGGATTGATTCAGATAAAATTTTCAAAATTTTCAATTTCTTTTTTCTACATCTATATATATGTATACTATATATAAATGAGAAAATTTTGTATAAAGAAAGCCATAACCAAAGTTTCAGATTGATATCTCCATTGAAAGTATTTTTACCTGGTTTCTCCATATAAGCCCGAGTACAATACATCCTGAGGATTCCACGAATGTAGTAGTAGTAGCCAAGGCGCCTAGTACTAATTTTGACAAGCTGCCCACATTCCTCACAGCAACTACAGAAATTATGATGAGGAACGTGCAACAAGGATAACATTACGTTCTCAGACCAAGGCTCAGGTCAATAATCATCTTAAAAATATTATCTCAAATATTTTAGAGAATATCGCTAAGGTTCTATGAGGTGATGCTGTTTCTGGTTTAGATACTTCGCTCCGAGATCATGATAATTTTTTCTACATGTCACATCCTACCCACAAAAGGGCAACTCAAAAAACAGCATTTCGAGATTAAAGTTTTCAATTTACTCACAAATTATAGCAGAAATATTCTGTAGTATATAAGCTATTAATATGAAATTTTTAACACAATAATAAACATTATACTATAACGAATAATTCTGCATCATTAACTCAAAAATCGTGTTTTTGAATTATCGCCCTTTTGTAGTTAGGATGCGATATGTATATTACAAATTATATGTGAATAATTATTATGTGAATAATTATTTTGTGAATAATTTGATTTTTAAAAAGTATCAAGTGTAGTGTAGTATAGTGTAATCGACATTAACTCAAAAATCGTGTTCTTGAATTATCGCCCTTTTGTAGTTAGGATGCGATATGTATATTACAAATTATATGTGAATAATTATTATGTGATTAATTATTTTATGAATAATTTGATTAGTAAAAATATCAAGTCTAGTATAGTATAGTGTAAAAATCGTGTTTTTCAATTATCGCCCTTTTGTAGTTAGGATGCGATATGTATATTGCAAATTATATGTGAATAATTATTATGTGATTAATTTGATTATTCAAAAGTATCAAGTGTAGTGTAGTATAGTGTAATCGATAAGTCATATCAAGTTATCGTTTTTCAGAACGAACTAAAATGAACAACAATCGAACCAAAACATCAAGCCGAGCCGATTGCAATTGCTGCCAACTAAACGATGCTGACTGATATGGCTGAATTCACTTCTTTTCTTCATTTTAACGAAGCCATTTAAAGAAGCTTGCGTGTCTTCTTAAATTTGCTTAAATGTTGTATCATTCTGTAAATAGGTTTGAAACGACAAGCATCAATTATCATCGAGGGTCTTTCGAATTGCCGCTGTTATCTAATCAAAGATTCGGCTGGAGTTCAAGTTACAATAATAATAATAATAATAGTAGCGCGCACAAAGCGCCGCTACACCGGTGATTGTCTGCCTACAGTTTGCAGTGTACAGGTGCGACCTGATTTGACAAAAAACAAAAACAAAAATTGAAAATGTATGAAGTAAACCCGCGTGTGTTTAGAGCAATGCAAAATCTGGATATCGATGCTTTGGCATCATATCCTGAAAATGAAATTCGACCGGTTCTGCCATCATTGGTGCGCATGAGTTTGCTATCACCATTGGATAATACGCAATCCTCAATGGAATCACGTAAACAAATCCTTGCTGTACTCATTGGCATTGAGGTGGTCAATAGTATTGTTTCATATCTTCAGGTCAATTATCATGAGCTTGAGAGTGATCTGAAGAGAGAACAACAAATACGCCAGAAATCGTTATATTATGAACAATCGGAATATGGCTTACAATCGGGAATTGCTTTGGGTTTTGAGCGGGCAGATGTAGCCCGTAAAGTTCGCGTTGTTCTCTCGGAGATCTTTAGTTTGCAACAACAAGTTACCGAACAGAAAGCATCGATACAAGCGGAAATACTTGATGATGGTATTTATTTGGAGGAAGTTGTTGATATCCTTTGCATTGCACTTGCGGAATTGCCTTCATTGTTTAATATATTAGAATTAACCGATTGGTTGGTATGTGTACCAAATGGACAAAAGATTATATGTGCTTTGGTAGCGAATTTCCCAGATTGTTATCATGATGTTGTAACACACATCGTCGCTGGCTGTGATGAGGACGGCAGTGAGGGAAAATCAAAGATAACATTGCTAATGTCTTTAAGTGAAATGAATCCAAAACAATCATTGGAAACACGTGCCATATGCATGGAATACCAGAGGGTACCATCATTTATGCTGAAATTATGCCTTAAAAAAGAAATGGAAAATGATGATATAGTAAGTTTGATTATGTTTCCTATGTTTACCATATCACTTAAATAAATGAATCTATCTTATCTAGGTTGCCTTCCTGAGTGGTCTCCTGTTGGGTAATGATCAAAGTCTACGCACTTGGTTTGCTGTCTATATTCGAACAAGTCAAAAACGGAAAGGTGATGTCCTGAACTCAGTCCGAATTCTATTATTAAAACATATCACGGAACTATTGAATGGCGAAGTCTCCCAAAAGGATTTCAATGTACGTGGTGTGGTGTTCTTGCGTCTTTATTGTGCCTTGCGTGGGATTGCTGGTTTAAAGTGAGTACAAATGATGATTGAATCCTTCTTCATAAGGATAATAATATAATAAATCATATTTGTACCCACAGATTCAATGATGATGAAATAAATGCTTTGTCACAATTGATAACCAATCGCCCGCCATCAACTTCATCGGGTGTGAAATTTGTTACTTTAGCCCTCTGTATGCTGATTGCCTGCCCATCACTAATTTCAACGCCTCCACTCGAAAATAAAGCCATCGAATGGCTACAATGGTTAATCAAGGAAGAGACTCTCTTTATCAAACATTCAGATTCAAGTTCATCACTTGGCGAAATGTTACTTCTATTGGCCATCCATTTTCATAGTAATCAAATCACTGCCATTAGTGAAATGGTTTGTTCCGCTTTGGGCATGAAAATTGTCATCCGACCAAATAGTACGAGTCGCATTAAACAAATCTTTACTCAAGAATTATTTACCGAACAGGTAGTAGCATGTCATGCAGTCCGAGTGCCAGTAACACCTAATTTAAATGGTCTTATACCAGGTTATCTTCCAGTTCATTGTATACATCAATTGCTTAAATCGAGGACCTTTCTTAAACATAAAGTGCCCATTAAGTCATGGATTTATAAACAAATATGCAATTCTGCACGTCCTGTGCATCCTGTAATGCCTGCTTTGGTTGAGGTATTTGTTAATACTTTGATTATACCAAATCCAATGGGTAAAGTTACTGTTGATCATATGCATAGGCCATTTACTGAAACTGAAATTATACATATATTTCGTAAATCTCAATTGCCTTTCACCAACCAAGCAAAAGTTAATGAAATTGAACTGAAAGAATTAGAGAAAGTTGAAGTCTGTTGCCCCTTGACCTCACAACTCCTTATGCTTTACTATTTAATGTTATACGAAGATACACGCCTGATGAATCTGTCATCTATTGCCGGACGTAAACAAAAAGAATATATGTATAATTTTATTGCAGGAATGCCAATGAAATATCTACTTCAAAAAGCCCATCAATATCATACTGATTATCTATCATTATTTCATCCTTTGCTACGTTTAACCATAACCAACTATCCACACTTGAGTATGGTTGAAGATTGGTTAGAAGAGAATTATCTAATTCATCCGGCATTAACACAAAATGGAATAGTATTTATAAAACCAGATTTTGAAAATGAATTGAGCGATATGCGAAATATGCGTAAAATGATACGATTATTTAAATATCTTTTAAAGATGCCTCCCGAGGTTTTGGCTAGGTTTGCCTCCGATTTTATTGAATATATAATACAGATATTAGTTACAAATACACCAAGGTATATTAAGGATTTATATTATGAAATTTGGTTACGATTGAATGCAGTTTTGCCAACATCATTTTGGATGATGACTCTGAACGCCGTCAATAATACACGCAAGTGTTTTAATCGTTTGTCTTTCACCCATGAAACATTATTAGAACCACTTGAAGTTATACGGTAAGTCAATGAATGTTATTTAAAAATTCTATTACAGTCGACAAATACAGAAATGCTAAACTTGTGTTACTGATTTTTTTATATATATATATATATGTATTTGATCTAACTTTTATTTTAAATTCTATTTATGTAATTTGTAATTTAATATCTTCAATTTTTCTCCCTTAACAAAATAATGTAAATAAATGTAGAGTTTCAAATATATTGGTCTCGGAACGTCACCCTTTCTATAATTTCAATCCATCTAACATACGTATGAAGGGCTCAAAATACATTGGTGGAAATATTAGTAGTCCATCTGTATCTCCAAAAAGGGTCGAATTAATTCCATTGATAAGAAAATCCTTAGCATTTGTTAATTTGTAATTTTGAATAACCTGGTTATTTTCTTTAAATTCCCTTCTACAACATAATCTTCTAATATTGATATTAAGGGCTCCATATAGGCACAAACATTGTTTAGGACATCCATTACTCAATCTTTATCTCCAAAAAGGATTGAATTACTTTCATTTATAAAGATATTTGTCTCAGTATACGAAACTCCTTAGCATTTGTAATTTTGATCCGGGTTATTTTCTTAAAATTTTCTTCTACAACATAATCTTCTAACATACTACACATTAAGGGCTCCATATAGACACAAACATTGGTTGGGACATACATTACTCAATCTTTATCTACGATATCATTGGTAAAAAAAAAAACGTGTCCCCAGTAAGTGACAACTTCTTAGCTTTCGTTAATTCTTCTTAACCAGATAGGGATCACCTAATATCGTTTTGTTGAAGTTCGACTGGATTTAATTTTATTTATTCTTTTGTATGATAATATATTGCACCCTAAATACAAAAGTTCGATAGCTCAACATTTCTAGAACAGCATTTACTCACAAATTGGCTAATTATAGAAGAAATATTCTGTTCTAACTCGGAGAGTCATTAACGAGTTATCGCCCTTTTATAGTTAGTGTGCGATATATATATATATGATTATGATGTAATAACTCATATTTTTCTTTTTACATTTCATTTACTTATAGGGGTCCAAAAGAATTTCACTGTTCACCATATTTGCTCAATGTAATCTTAAGGATAATAAAGGGTAGCCTTGCCGCTTCGAAAGCGTTTTATAATAATCAAATGCAATTGAAACAAGTATTGGATAAAAATGGTCTTACACAAACGGATGCCGATCGTGAAGATCTCAAGACTGCATTGATCGCTGCTCAAGAAAGTACCGTGGTACAGAGTTTACTTGAGATCTTGGACCATATGAATAAGAAGGCAATAAATCGGGTTGCCTGTTTAGAACTACGCGAAATACAAGGTATTGTTGGTACTTATGTTCATCAAGCTTTTATATCGGAACCATCGCTTGCTAAATTAGTACATTTTCAAACGTATCAACGTTCGGTTATACCTATGATTGTTGCTAGTGTACCTTCTATGCATATTTGTATAGATTTTTTACATTGTTTTCTAAATGTTACCGAAATGGATAAACAAATATTTGCCATTGAATTAATATCACATCTTGTTTATAATTATTCAATACCTAAAAGTTTAGGCGTCTCGAAATTTTGCGTTAATAATATACAAACAGCTTTATCGTTGCTTCCGACAACGCTTAAGTGTAAATTTTTACATAATGCCCTGCCATCGTTGATCCGTTTCGTTGAAACGTTTCCGATCCTACTTGACGATTGTATGAATATACTGATGATGACTGGTCGCAGTGTGCATTCTCAGCATACATTAGGTATTAATTCTGTACAGATGCAAATGATTGAACGCTCGAAAGCGCGTAGCTACCGGAAAGCCCATTCTCATATGCTTTTGATTGAGGATGCATTTGTTCTACTTATAAAGAAGATTATGGCAAAAGCCGAGATATATTAAGTAAATAAATTATGTTTAAGTATAATAATAGAAGAAGGGACCAAATAATATATTTATTTAGAGAGTAATAGATTGTTATTTTAGTATGTTAAGTATCGCCGGAAATCGAATGTTTATATTCGGTTTGTCCCAGTCTCTTTGGATATTCATAGAAAATAAATATTTTCTTTTGTAGAGAAAGAGAGAGGCAGAGCTGGAACTTTGTACATGGTCCTTTGTTATCTATTATATTTCGATGAAGTCGTGGTTCGATCACCATATAAACCGATTGATTTAATTAAGAATAAAGAACTTTGTAATTGCTTATTTTTGCATTACTTCGTAAAAAATAAAATATTTATTTATTTATTTACAAATTTGAGTGATTTTTATATGAGGGCTACTTCTTCCAGTAATCGGAGAACTCTAATTTACTATACTATACCAGATGCGTATTATCATAATATAATGCATCTGGATCGATGTATCGATTGATCAAATCACATATAGTATATAAATATAGATACTTTCATTTTTAATATTTTTTTTTTCATTGCTTCTAAAAATCCATATTTAAATCTTTGTGTTTTCTTTCATAAAAATCTTTAACATTGGAGCGAGGAGAACATAAGCTAAAAAAGCTTTAAATGGTAGAGCTATGATACAAATTTGGATTTGAAAAAAAGAAAAGCAAAACAATCATGATTTTTAAGTAATTTTTGTAAGGGGCTTTTGCAGTAATCAGATGACTTACCTGTACCGAATTTCAGCTCAGAATAGCTAAAAAATAATCAAAGCGGATATGACTATATTGATTCGTCTCTTTACCCTGATCATTAATGTATATAGTGTTTATAGAGTCTTACTCGCTTTCTTCCGTGTGTATGTGTGTGTGTGTTTGTGTGTTTGTGTGATCTCGCCCTAACTACAAAAGATCATTAACTCAAAAACATCATTTCGAGAAAATTGTATATAAAGTTTTCAATTTACTTACAAATTGGCCAATTATAGAAAAAATAGTCTCTTCTCACGCGGAGAATATGTAAGCTATTAACATTAAATTTTTACACAATATAAAATATGATATAATGAATAATTCTGCAACATTAACTCAATCGTGTTTTTTGAGTTAATGACATATTGAGTTAGGGTGCGATATGTACATACTAGAGATATGCAAGGAATAAATCAAAAGCCCTTTTGTTTTATTCATAACAAAATGAGTAGTTGGTGCAATCAAATTCATCTGAAGTGATTTTGAGTTTCACTTATATTTTAATTTTGTAGTGTGAATGATATTCCATTCCATTTTCATAATCACTTAGAGTATGAATATGACTAGCATTCCAAACTCATTTTAGTGAATATGAATCATTCATTATTCATTAGAAATCATGAAGTTTTTATTATTCATTAGCAATCAGGAAAATAAGCAAAACAACAACAATATGATCTTTTCCTTAACTCTCTTTGTTAATCCGTGGTATGATCACTTCAACACGCTCGCCAACTACGACGTAAATTTATGTATATATAATAACGTTTTCAATAATTGTAACTCACAAAACACAAGCAAACATTTGAACATTTAAATGAATAATGAATATTTCATGATTATTAATGAATAATGAATAGTTTATGATTATTACTCTATTCATATTCATTTTAATGATTATGACTGATTCATATTCACTAAAATGAGTTTGGAATGTTTGTCATGTTCATAATCACTTAGATTATGAATAACATGTGTTAATCATAATTCATTTGTGCGATGAATATAAAATGTCATTATTATTGCAAATCATACAATGAATAATAAGTAATGCCAAAAACTGGTGCAATTAATGCACGCCTATAGTACATACCGTTGTTCGGAGAAAAAATGTCCATTTTATTTTTAAAAAGTATGTAAATTAAGTTCAAAGTTGTAAAAATAATATTTAGTGTATAAATTGGAACTTTTGTAAAATGCATCTCTTAAGTAGTATCACAACATTTGCCTTAAACTAAAAACTAGACATAAGAGTGCTTAGCTCCTAACTTATCGTTTTTTTTAAATATGTATGTTAGATAAATAATAAAATATTATTAAGACAATAAAATGTCTACAGCACAGTTTCTTAAATTCTGTTCCGCAGAACAATTTTCTCTCAGTGGTCCGCGAAAAGTTTGTAGAATTTAGGCTAAAATTGAAAATATTATATGCGAATAAAGATTAGTGGTCCGCGCTATATTTTTATACTCTTTACTAGTTTATTATAAAGTTTGTAATATACGGAAGAATACATCGGAGACCCAATAAGGTATATACATGTTCGACGACGCGAGTTGATTTAGCTATATCCTTCTTTCCATCTATATGTCACAAAGTTTTTTTTTTCTAGATAGCTGAAGTTTTCTTTTTACCATACGCAGCAAAGGGACCTCCCATGCAATCCCAAATTATTATTTGGGATGTTATTATTTTTTGTATCGAACTTAAAATTGAATACTATAAATATCTGATCCATATTCTCCATCCATGTAAATTTCAAGATCATATGATTACTGGATCGTATAGGTCCTATACAAATATTGCGTTCTCAAACCTAAACATTTGTATGGTCAATATTGCATTATTTATGTGTGCTCCATCACAGGAGCGTAAGCAAAAACGTTTTCTAAGGGATGCGAGTTACAGCTTACCTTTCTTCTGGTTATTGTTCAATTTGAAGTATTGCCTGAATAGAAAAATTTAAGAAACTCTTGTCTAGATACAAGTGGTTGGGTAGGTGATAGACATTAGAGGTATCGGCAACATATGAATATGAATTATTATTATTGTTCAAATCGGCATATGAATACATTCATGGAAGTTATTAGTTTGTACTCAATACACTTTGTACGTTGTACAATGTTAGCGAACGAAGAAAAGTACAACTTTTTTCTATGCTCACTCTGAATAAATGCTATTTGTATTTTTCGTTTACTCGCGGTACACTCGAAATGAAGTGATGAGTATAGTACAGTATAACGAGCGTAAGTGTAAACTGAACGGTCACTTAACACAAAAATATTTCGAAAAATAAGAAAAGCAACGTCTTCATTCAGTGTACAATAAAATGGTATATTCATAATACACTCATCATTGTTCAAATAAGTACTGAAAAACTTGCATTCATTTCAGAGTGTAGGCTTCATATGCCGTTATGAATGAAACTTAATAGTTGTGAAAAAAGCAATTGTTTTTAAAGTTTAAAAAATCTTCATTTCTAAAGTGAATAGTATTGTCTCTTGATAAAACTTCTTAAATTAAACTTTCGATTTTTAATCGTAATTTTGTTTGACTGACTTTCGATCCGTATAATGTATAATGTATAATGCGGATCAGACTGCACTATTTTCAAAGAAGCTACTAGAAAAAAATCGTTGTATTGCACATTTGGAAAAACTATATCTTTTTTTTGCTCTAATGCAACGGGAGAACACACATTTTTTTGTGGAAATTATTGCATCTCATAATATCAAAAACTTGGACTAACAAAGTAATTTATATTTTTCAATACTGTTGTATATAACTATTTACCCATCATGCAAGAGGAAGAAGACGTTAACATCTCACTACGGGCCTAGTACTGCACGGAAGAACTGGACGATCATTGCGACGGAGAGCTCTAGATAGTGGATTAACATGTAGCTTAACTTTATTCCCAAATTTACGCTTCCGCTTCGAACACTCATCTTTCACTCATCGTTTTAGATATACCTTGGAGCGCCTGTTATCATTCTGAGAATTTTGGTTTGAGCTCTTTGTATTGTATAACCTCACCATTATTCGCGCTTGCGGTGTTCCATAATTCTGAACCATATATCCAAATTGGTTTAATGGTGGAGTTATATAATAGGACCTGGTACTCAAGTCAATGCTCAGATCTTGAGTTGATTAGTCAGTGGTGGTTTAGTGTAAATCTGACTTACTTTTTTGATCGTTAACTTTTATCCTCCAGTAAAATAACCACTCTTGAATTATTGAAAATGATCGTTCAGGTCTGAAGCAGGTTTGTCTGGGCAGCGATTTCGGCTGATTGTAGTTTTGCCATCGGCGATCTTTGAAGTGGCAATTCGAGTATTTATATAGAATTGAGCGGAACGCCTGTTGTAAAGAGTATATAAGTTGTCATGAAGAAAAATATAGAAGGAGACATCGGAGACCCCATAAAGTATATATAACCTTGAACAGCTCGGCGAGACGAGTTCATTATGCTATGTCCGTGTGTATGTATGCAAACTAGTTCCTCAGTTTTTGAGGTAGAGAACTGAAATTTTGGATGAAGTTCTTTTTTTTTCCATACGCTGCACATTTGTCGGAATCAGTCGAAACGGACCTCTCCGAGGTCTACATCCCATACAAAGACCAATTCAAGTTCATGTTCTCATTAAAAAAACTTTATTGTTTTTTAAGTTATCTGAACCCCTATTCATCAACCATGTCCGATCCTAAGATTACTGGACCGCATGGCTCCCAAACAAATTTGCAGTCACAATGTTGTAACATAGTGTTTATACTGACTCTACCCTAAATCAAATAAATATTGTAATATTACTGTGTGCTCAATTACAGGAGTGTAGTCAGAAACGTTTTCTAGGGTGAGTGAAGAGCATTACAGCTTCGGCATAGCCAAAGATAACCTTCTTTTTGTTTTATTTTCATTTGTTATAAAATTGTGGTGTCTCACTACAAAAACTCGATTCGCGATATAGGACTGCAGGATTTAAAAAAAAGAAAATATTAAGCTTTCATGTGATAATTGATGAAATACTTGTACTACACTAAGAAATACTGAGCAATATTCTTGTCGTTCAAAGGCAGTTCTTATTTCGGTAGTGATTCTGTTCAGTTGCTCAATCGTTCCATGGTTTGATCGAAATCCAAACTGATTAGCCGGGATTATGTTATTAGCTTGTAAATGGTGGTTGAGTTTGAAAATAAGAACACTTCTCAAACAATTTAGAAAGATATGGAAGCAGACTTATAGGTCTGTATGCAGAAGCACATGTCTTGTTCTCTCCTGGTTTTGGAATCATTATGATGACTCAGTTTTTCGTGCATGGAAGTACAATTAAAATTTTTGCCACAACAAGATCAATTTTTTCGGATTCAGCTGGGTTTGAATAATTCTGTTGACATACATACACGGGTTTTAAACGGAATCATACTTGAATAAATTATACTTACCTGAAGGGAAACACAAAATTGAATGTACATTGGGTTGGAACATAATTTTCAAATGTTCGGCAAAATCTTTAGCCTTATCTTCATTTGAGAGGGCCCAACATCCAGATTAGTCCCTAATAAGCGAATCCAGTTCAACGGAAGTTTTCAGTGCATTATTAGCTTTCCAGAATGATAATCTAGTACATGTAAGAGTTAGAATTATATTGTTGCCAATCTCGTCTTAAACGTCTTTTGGTGGCCCTATTTGAGACAGAATTTTTGCTATAGTGGCGAGAAACATTCTTGGGCGTTGGTAATGTAGCTGCTGCTACTAATATTGAGTTTAGGTCGCTTACCGATTTATCAATGTCACTTTCGGAGTTGATCATAGACGTAATGTTGATGTGTGAAATTAGGATCACATAATCTATCTACCTTTTGCGTTTCAGAGAGTTATTCTTAGGGGACCCATTATGGCGAATTTAAATTATCCAAAATTATAATTGGGATTCCTATCATCTCTTGGAAAGTGTTAGCATCATTACCATTAATTGATAAAGGCCTTGAATAGAATACAGTAACATTGTTTCTGATGAATTTTTTGATTGCAAAGCTGGTTCGTTAATCTCAGCACTATATTTCTGATAGTGGTGTTTTGTTGGTGCAATCGGCTTTTTAGTTCCTTATGCACGGAACAACCTTTGTAATTAGTATGATTCCCCCCACTTCAGCTGAGTGTGCAGTTTGCTGTTTCATATAAATCTCCACTTGCTACACAAACTGAGCGCAAGGTACAGTAATCCTTAGTATGATCGAATTCCTGGTAGTTAATGCATTTGCCCGCTTATGAGGCACCTTACGATGAAGCAGTAATTGGAGTTTAATATGGGGTGGACGTTAGGCATTCAGTGCCAATTCAACTTTAATTTTTATTAATGATGTTGATTACATCCTTGATATCAAATCCCTTTTCTATTAGGGACACTCTAATGATTACAATCTACCGAGGATTAATTGCCTTTAATAACCACTATCAGGCCTTTGCTACTTTTGAGTTGATAGGTGTAATAGAATCGTTTACTTTCATTTACTTCTGTTGGAACTTTTTACACGAATATATTATATATGAAGGCGGTTCATTAAGTACCCGTGTTTGAAGAAAGAGGACGTTCCTGAGTGAAGTTAGTGTAATCATCGTGTGCTGCCATCTAATATAAATTTCATACTGATTGATAGGTTAGTTGCGATTTGGCAGCTATCCGAGTTAGGCGTGTTTCGTGATTTTCGCTAATATGGAAAAAGAGCAGTATCGTTCAGTAATTCGCTTTTTGTTTTTGGATAAGAAAAAATGCGAGGAGATAAGAGCAAAGTTGGATGCTGTTTATGTGGACACGTCGACATCTATGACTACAGTTAGATATTTGTTCAACGAATTTAAACGTGGGCGAACTTCTGTTTTTGATGAGGAGCGACCAGGACGCCTGGCAGTTAACTTCGAAGCATTGCTTGGGGTAATTTAAGCGTGATCCGAAGGACTTTTTGCGTCGAGTTTTGCAACAATGAAAACAATGGATTTCTCCTGGTGAATCTGCACCGATCGTAAGGTCATGGCGACTTTTTTTTGGGATGCGAAGGGCGTCATCCTGATGGATTTTTTAGAAAAAGGAAGAACGATCACTGGACAATACTACAATGAGTTATTGGACCGCTTCGACAAAAAAATTAAGGAGACAAGGTTGCATTAGGCGACAAAAAAAAGTGTTGTTTCATCACAATAACGCACCAGCACACTCATCTGGTCTTGTCTCCGCCAAACTGCATGAATTGCATTATGAATCGCTGCCGCACACCCCGTATTCACCCGATCTGGCTGAAGTCATCGCCGAGACAGAGGCGTATTTTGGGGAGTTCGACAAATCTTAGTTTTTGGAGGGGTTAAAAAAATGTCAGAAACGTTGGGAGAAGTGTATCTTTCTAAAAGGGGACTTATGTTGAAAAATAAAAAACATTTTTTTGAAAAAAATGGTGCCTTCATTTCTAATACGGGTGCTTAATGAACCGCCTTCGTATGTGCTATTCCCGACATATAAATAGTACCCCTCGTATATGACAATTCAGCAGTAGAAGTGCGTTATTTGGCAAATTATTCTCTTTTAAATTCTCAAACCAATTTGTACACAATATGTAGTTAATTTATTGGGTTAGCATATTCTAATGGTAAGTTAACAACAGATATTCGATATTTGAAAATGTTGAGGAGCATATTAATGTATATGAACCAAAAGTGTAGTCTTCTAAAATTTTATTTATAAATAATTTTTTTTTTTTATTTATTTCACCGTAACATGTTATTTTTGCAAATCAACTTATGTACATTTTCCCATTCCTCTTAAGATACGTCCAAAACATGGTTTTTGAACGCTTCAACTGCTTCTTCGGCGCTGGTGAATCGTTGATCACGCAGTTTACTTTTGATGTTCGGGAACAAGAAATGTCAAATGAGGACTGTACGGAGGATGAGTCATCAATTCAAAGTTTTGACTACTCAAAAATTTACCTGTTTGACGAGATGTGTGAGAGCTCGCATTGTCATGATGGAAAATGCTTCGTCTTTGGCGGTTGATTTTGCGAATTTCTCTGAAGATTTCCAGTCGTGTACCACTCAGAATTGATCGACATACGTTACTTAAGCAGAGCAGTGGTCACATGACTAAGCCGCGCAGTGCTTAGAGCGCGAACAACTTTTGTTGCATTTGGCTCGTCTTGGAACACCCACACGGTCGATTTGTTTTGTTTCCGGTTCATACGCATATATCTTTCACGATTTTATACACGTCTTTTGAAGAACCACGGTTGAACTTTTTAAGCATATCACCAATCGACGCGAGCCTTTTTGTGAGCTATTGATAAATTTTGGGGTATCCAATGAATGCAAATTTTTTCTACAACTAAGTGTTAATGCAAAATCGAATGTATTGAAGTGGAACTAATGTGCAAGCATGCCTCTATCTCACGATATGTCACATAACGATGTTGCATTATAAATTCATGCACTGCATCGATGTTTTGTGGCACAACAACTGATTTTGTACGACCTTCACGGAATTCGTCGACCACCGAACTGCGACCACGATTGAATTCACAATACCAGCGATATACTGTGGTTTTTGATGGTGCTTTATCGCCATACAAAGCCATCGATACATTCTTGTTCTTCACGTCGAAATTTGTGAAACATTATCCAACGAAATTTCCATTTTTTGGCCAAATTGATTTTCTTAACTCACTGTAAACGAAACAAATAGCACTTGTAAGTCAAAACGTTTTGAGCACGTTTATGCTAAAATATGTCAAACGTTATTATGGTGTTGCCAGATTTTAGCTATTGACATTCGTGTTGCCAGATCCCGAAATAAAAATAGTACCCTACGTATATTTAGAATTGGAGCGATTCTAATTTAGAAAATATTATGTTATTACTTTACAAATAGCCTTTAAAATTAGGTAACAATAAGATGCGCGAAAATATTAATGATTAAAATTGAGAAACGTTTACACTCGTTGGCAACTAAACAGAAAAAGGAAGATTTTAAGCTAGAGTTGAAAAGCTTGATTTTTCTTGCCACAGGATTTAAAAGAAGGTGCCACTGTATACAGCAAAGGGATGCTACAGTATACTCGTCCTAGACAAAACTGGTGACCACGTTCACGAACGTAACCATTCAGCTGCCTCATCTGGTGTCGTAAAAACTAGGTTCAATCTATCGATGTTAATGTTCACTCTCTTCAGGATTTTGTCGTATTTTTTTAAAACCGGAAATGGTCCATCGTAGGAGTCAGCGACGAGCGCACTGTGTCGTTGCGAACAAAAATGTTTGATGACGACCGCAGCTGTGGAGAAATGAAAATTTTCGGTAACGCGTGAAATGCTGTTTCAGTAGGGCGCAGACTCTGCATCGTTTTCAGAAACTCTGCCACAGTTTCGCTAGTAGGCTCTGCAGATTTTGGTGCACAAAAGAATACGCGCGGTGTCTTTAGCGTAGAGCCGTAGACAAACATTGCTAGCAACCGACAAATATCAGGTTTGAAAGAGACCCTTAACCATAGTAGAATAGAAGGTAGCAAATGCGTCCATTTGGTAATGTCGTAACAAAGTATTGCTGCCTTAACAGTACTTTGCCACATCTCATTAAGTCCGTTCGATTGAGGATGATAGGGGTAGTTCGCAGGTGTGTTGCCCCAATCGCAGTCATAAGTTCAACGAACACAACAAATTAAAATTGCCTGCCAATCCAATCCAATGGGATAGCAGGGCTTTTGCGTCAGTCTCAGCTGTTATGTCAAGGATTGGCGCAACCTCCGGCCAGCGAGTATAACGGTCAATCATCGTCCGGCGCCAGTACGCTAGTGGCTGCGTACCTTGGCGCGTTGACAAGCTTGGCAGCATCGCACGAAAATGTTGACGTCTCTCCTTATTCCAGGCCAAAGGAATCTATCGGTCACTAGCTTGGTTGCTGCATGCACACCCGGGTGCGATAGGTCATGAACCATTGGGAGTAGACGATTTCGGAACTGCTTCGGAATAAAAGAACGCACCTTGGAAGTGGTTGTACCGTACATTAAGTGTAAACTGCTTCCCGGAACTGGAAAAAACTTCAGCGAATTCTGTTGAGTTGTAGTTTTGCTCAGGATTTGCTTCAGTTCGACGTTATCATGATGGGCCACAGCGGTATCTGTATAATCAACTGCTTCGTTGACTGACTGAATTCTCGGCGGCAAATCGGTAGCGATATTATCTTTACAAGATATATATCAGTCGTGAAGTGGCTGATGCAATCGAGATAACGCACTTGACGAGGAGATACCCTCTCAAGCTTTTGCTGGAAAGCGAATGTTAGCGGACGATGGTCGGTGACTACGTAGCACTTTCTCCCCTCAATCAAGAAACGGAAATGCCTTATGCTCTGGTACATAGCGGTTAATTCGCGGTCGAGGATACTGTAATTTCGTTGGGCTTTAGTAAGCGCCTTTGAGTATAAACCTAGTGGTTGCAAATGGCCGCTGAAACTTTGAGAAGCGCTGCGCCATCAAAAGTGGCTGAAGCGTAGGTGTGAAGATAACCACGTTGTACAATTCCTTTTTGGCGAAATGAAAAGCTTGCTCAGCTTCTCGGCTCCAGCTAATAGGGGTGCAGTCATTCATCTGCTGCAGGATAAGTTGATAGGAAATTGCATGTTGTCAATGAACAGAAAAGTGTAGTCGAGACTTCGTTGATCAGTCTCTGAAACGTTTGTGCAGCGCTGCACTGGTCCAATGTCAAAAACTTAAATTCAAATAGACCAAAGGGCGTCGTTATGACTGTTTAGAGATGTCTTAGGAGTATATCGGCACTTGATGGAAATCTTTAAGTAAATCAATCTTGGAAAATATAATTTCACGTGTAAATTCCAAGTAAAATCGTTCAAGTATGGTAAAGAGGAGCGGTCAGTACTGTTTGGGCGTTTAAAGCTCGGTAGTCGCCATACGGTTTCCATGTGCCATCTTTCTTCCAGACCATATGTAGCGAGCTTGATCAATCGCTGTTCGCAGGTCGACAAATGCCAGACTTCAACAAGAAATCAAACTCAGATCGTGCCGATGTCAACATCTCTGGTGACAGGCGTCTAGATCGTCAAAATACCTGCTGCCCGTGGTTTCGATGACATGGACAGCACTAGATTTGATAACCGAAGCTTGAGGTGGAAGGTCCATGTTGTCAACAAATTCAGCCAATATTTCGGCGAACGGGCCACTAGCGTTGAAAGTCTTAATCTTGGCTGCGTGACAGGTGATTGGCGATATTTGAGATGACTTTAAATTTGTCACGTCGAACAGTAGATTGCGACGCATATCGATGAGAAGGTCATATTATCGCAAAAAGTGTGCACCGATGATGGGGGTAGTGACATCAGCGATCATGAATGACCAAAAGAACTCTCGGCGTAGACCCAGATCCAGTTTAACTCGCTTCTCGCCGATGACCTTTATCGGAGAGCCGTTGGCGGCGTACAGCATGGTGAAAGTGAGTGGCAGAATAGAAACATCTGCACCTTGTCGCTCACTTGCAAACGAAATATCTTGCGCTCGTCCAGTAATTTTTCGTTGAAATTAACAGCGGGTTTTGATCGTCATAAAGGTGGTGCTTCCGAGGTTACTGCGTTGGCGGCGTTATGCACTTAGTTCACGGACTGCGACATCTTCTCGCGTCACGGCCGAACTTCAGAAGATACCAATAAGTTCCCGATTCTGGCTGCTGTTGACGGGATTGATTTCGTTGGCCTGGCTTTGAAGTCGCTCGTCTACGTGATCGAGACGTGTTGTCGTTGCCTCAAACCTTTTGATCAGTTCCGCCACAGCTGCCTTTAGCACATCGAAACGTTTGGTTTCAGCCACGCTGACCAACTTCTGATGCGGGGTCTACCACCGAATCCACCACCTTGGCCTGAGCAGCTTCTGGTTGCCTCTTTTTCCACAGCCCTTTAAACACTGCTGACAAGAGTTCTAACGGGGCGATCTCGTCTTCTCGGGAGACCATTCTTGGAGGACTTGGCAGTTTAGCGAAATTGTCACTAGTTGGACGGTTACTCTAGGATGGTTTTAGAGACTAATAGTCGTAGTTAGACTGAAGAAAAAGAAAGCTTTTCTTATTAACAGTTTAAAAACCTGTTGTTTTTATTATAATAACCACCGGGAAAAGTTTCGAGGGTTGTTGTTGTAGAAATCAAAGCAGTTTTTGTTCTTTTTTTGGGTGATTTTTGACTTTTTTTCCCTTTTTTTGAAACAAGAAACAGCTGATAATAGCCAAAGGAAATAAACAAACAAAATAGGCAATTTGAAATTGTAAATTTTTTTTTTAAATGTAAATAATCCAGAAAGAAGGGTGTCTCGACGCATCCGCTAGAAAAAGTTTTTTCCCTCTGTTACAGTTTGAATATCAACAAACAACACAGTTTGAGTGGCACTTTATTGTACAATAACTCTTTATAAGTTAGTCATTTAATGGGGGTTTGTATAGGAGTTACCCCTCCTGGTTGCCTTATGATCATAGTTGGTGGATACGGGTACCTCTTCTTCGCTCCAGTTAATTGAAAGAGACAAAATGTGAACACATAAAATGTATACGTATTTTTGTGAGCGGTTTATCCAGGCTGGACTGGACATCCAACAATAAGGCACTTCTGGATACTAACTAGTTTAAGTTTTTATCTCTGTCAACCCAGATTTTCCTTTGTTACTAGTAATTTCATTCATTTGCCGTATTATATTGACTTTGATTTGTCCACATTATACTATTCATTTGTATATAAACCAAACCAAGAACATAGAGCTTGAGAATTGTGTTCCGGAGAATCAAACGAAGAAAATAACGAAAGAAACATCCAAACCGGTTCAGGATTTCAATTTAAAAAAGTACTGTCTGTTCCTCCGTATTGAGGAATCCAATTTTAAAATATTTACTGCTTAGCCATTGTGGTTCGTTGATTTTTGGATGCTACAGGCATCCAGTAGTGCCTAGAAGTACCTAGTATATATGTAACGCGTTCGAAAATGTAAGATCAACAACGTCGAACGACTTAAAAGTGGTGTAAAAATTAAAATGTTAAATTTTCCCAAATTTCTTTTTGGTACTTTTACGATAATACTTATATATTGTATTTATTTCATAAATGAAAAAAAAAAATCGGGGAAATGAATCTCTATTCTTCAATTTTATGATTTTTGTTATGAGACTTCCAAAATCATCTGTTCGAAATAATAAGAACAAATTCAGTTTGGCAACTTCATTTATTATTTAAAATATGAATTTCCAGAACCTTAGCAAATTTATGTGAATGGGACTCTTGCGACTTGCTATATTCTTATTTTAAAAATTTTTCGAGAAAATTGTCGTGATTTTTACGTGAAAATGGGAAAATGCAAAAATTGTACTTCTCAAGAGAGAATAATGATAAAAAATTTATTGATGAAGAAAATACTTTTAAACTTAAATCTTTTTATGGCAATAGATGATAATAAATAGTTATGTTAGGCTTGTTAGTAAACTTCAAATGTCCATGTTTTTCAGTGCCAGAAACCAAAACTTTAGTAATCCGAAAAAGTGAATTTCAACTGTATTTTATGGTCATGGTTTTACTGTTGATCTATTAATTGAAGAAGTGCGTTGCAGTATATAATATAGAAATTGTATGAAGATGTTATAGAAAAAAAATATGTATTGTATTGTAGTTACGGGTTTCTCTCTATCTTTTGAAATTTTTAATTGTTCAGATATTTCAGCCACAAGCCATCTCATGAAATTTCTGTGACTTTCGAGCAACCAGAACAATTCTCGAAGATTCAAATGTATTTCATGATCGTTGCGCATACTTCTGAGATTGCTAGCAGTGTTAATATAGTGTAGGATGGTTCAGTAACACTGAACAGTGCTGCCATGACATTCTTGCACCCAAAAATTTGTAGACTTCGCAACACTGCATGGGTTGGTGTGTTATTTTTTTGTTGTTGCTCGTCGCGGATGAGGAAGAAAAGTTATATATTAGAAATTTGAATTAAAACAAATTACGAAAGTGAAATTTGTTTTTATATGTGAACATAATAATATTTTAGGAATAAAAACGCATTATTTGTCAATTGTGCAATTATTATATTGTGAGTATTTTATTAAACAAAGTGATAGGTTAAAAGCGTCAGAGAGAGATAGAATGAGGAGAAAACATTACTGCAATCAACATTGATGTAAGGTGTAATGAGTGTATGTACATAATATATATATGCATACATTAATGTGTGTGTGTTCGTAGTTGCGTGTGTATGTGTAGAAAATTAATACAAAAAAAAAAACAATGAAAACAAAAGAATAGGAAACTACAAGAAAACATATTCAATACGGTATATTTTTTGTTTTTTTTTGTCTACTCTTTTTTTTTATGGGTTTTGTGCGCCCAGAATTTCTCAACACACACGTTGCCCGCTGATTTTTTATTATTGTTCGTCTTTATTTTGCTGTTTTTGTTGTTGGTGCCTCTGGTGTAGTTGTATTGTTGTGTTTAAAGTGATGCTGTAAGTAGTGTGTGTTGCGTTGACGACGAGGAGGGCGCGCGTTCATTGTGATGTTGGTTCGTTTATTCTTCGTCTTCGTTAAGATTAAAATCTCATCTTGATTGCTTTCATAGAGTTTAGAGCACCTCTCTCTGTCGTTGCCGTTTAATTTAAGTGCTCTCACTTTCACAAAGGCGCATGTGGTCAGTCGCGTGTGAATTAACAAAAACGAAAAATACATAATAATTTATTCAAAAACTAACTTTCAGAGAGATACAAATAAAAAAATACAATAAATAATTATATAATAAAATAATTAAGTAATCTATGTAGTGATATATGTATGTTAAATGAAAATCGAAATCAACAAAAAGAAAACTACATATGCATAATAAATCAGTTGTTGGTTTTGTTGGTTGTTGATATTGCGGACATTGCGAAATTCAAAGAAGAAAGTCTGCATGAAACTAAAAAAAAAAAATACTAAAAGTAAAAATGAGAGAGACAACAGAAAATTGTTGTTGGTCCAGCAGAGCTACTAATTATAATATAACAACAACAAAAAGAATTCAAGAAAACAACATCAGTAACAACAACATCAACAATGAGTGAAACCAAGAAGACAACAACATTAAGTAGAAGCACGGCTTAAATGTTGAAGAAGCAGCTGAATCAGAAGCAGCAGTGGTAACATTAGCAGGAGAAGCGCTGTATCCTTCGTGGGTCTACGAACGAACTCTCAATTTATTCGGTGTTTTGATGTTGATGTTTTTGGGGCGGGCTCTCTTGCAATCTCTCTCTGTGTGCCTTGCTGCCACTATTCCTGTGAAATTGTGTAAATGTAGTGCGCAAAGCAGATTGTTGTTGTTGTTGATGCTAAGAAATTTCGCTCTCTATCTCTCTACATTCGATACATTTTGTGTGTAGGCAGGCAGCAACAGCAGCAGCATCCCAGTAGCAGCAGCTGCTAAAACAACAACAAACATATACATTAAATAGAGTACTATAGATTTGTTGTTGTTGTTGCTTTTATGTCCAGTTCGAATTCAATCGAGCAACAACTCTTCAAGAGAGTCGACTCACACATAGTTATCATCAGCATCACAAGCAAACGCCGGCGGCATTGACCATCTCTAGCGCTACTCAAAGCAATCTATCGGACATCAAAATTCATCATCAGCATCTAATCATCAATATCAGTATCATAATCATCATTATCAGCATTAGAATCATTGTCTTCATCATCGTTGTCATTATCAATCAGCTTTACATTGAAGCGGAGAGAGAGCAGTAGTAAGCGAAGCACAAGCAAAGAGCTGATTTTGCCGCCTGCAGAATTATTTTAGTGCAATTTTTTTTTTGTGATTTTTGTTTTTGGTGATTTTTTTTTATATTTTTTTTTTTATTTTGTAGAATTGTAGAAAAACAATTTACATTTCAAAAAGTTTAGTTTACCAATACACAAGTTTTGTTGTTTATTACACTTTTACGCTCATTGAAATGCAAAGGCATAACAAACAAGATGAACAAATCCTTCTCTCTTACTCTCTCGTTCGCACCCAATGGCATGCTATCACTCTCTCTCGCAGCATTTTGTCTCGCTTGTATACGTGTAAGTTTTAATACTCAAATGACTTATCCTACTCACTTGATTTGTGCTTTATGCAAGCTTGATGTGGGTGCGAATGAGAAAGAGACAAAAAGGAGAGAAGGCAGGCAGGGAGAGTGAATGAGTGAGTGAGCTAGTAAATGAGTGGTGTTGGTGGCGCTGCCTAGACGATCTGTTGATTACACTTGATTTGGTCATTTCAAACCATTGTTGTTGTTATTGTGTATTTCGCCTTAAATAAGATTTAATCAATGTGATTAGCAACAACAACAACAACGACCACAAATATTTAAAAGAATAAATTATCTCTGGTAATTACTATTTGATGCAGTCATTCAGTCAGTTGTTTTCAGTGCAATTCAAGTAATTTTTCAATTGAATTTTCCTGTTTGAACAACAATTTTTTCTTTCGTTTCGTTTCCTTTCCTTTGCTTTGCTTTCGATGCGGCATACTAACAACAACAAAGTATTTATAGATAGTAACAACAGCACAACAACAACATCAGCGGCAGCATAAGTGTGAGATGCAACAACCAACAACTTTGTTGCTGCTTTCACTGCTAAAGTCGCCGCCGTCACCTCCCTTATTGTTTTCTGCACCCAAGTGCGCTCTCTCATTCATAAGATGACTTTTGTTTACTGGCATACTCTCTTTAATGCGAGTATATTCTCATTCACAACTCAATCGCTACTTCGCCCAACTCAATTCACTCTCTCTCTGATTCTGACTCTTGCTGCTGCTGTAGGATACTTTCTCTCTCTTTCCCTCTCCCTTGTTCAATTTGAACTATACTCCGGTGAATGCTACCTTTTGCTCTGCTATGCTCTCTGCTGCCGCTTCTGCTGCGGGACTTGATTCGTTTTCGGTTGCTTTTATGTTTTTTCGTATATAATTTTTTTTGTAATTTATTGAATGTGTGTCTATGTGTGCCTGTGTGTGTCATGTGTAGTAAACGCAAGAAGGAAACGACGGTTGTGTTCAGACATTTTGGAAAAATAGCATTGAATAAATATTTCTTAAAACAAAAAATCAAAAATTAAATTAAAAATACTATATAAAAATATAAATAAATTTGCAAAGATCTTAGAAAATCTATACAACGAAAACTCAATCAACAACAGCAACAGCAAATAAACAAAATGACAAACTAAAGAAGAACCACAGAACTTCCTTGGAATGTGTAAAGAAAAAGGTATTTTGAATGAAAAGTGAAAGAAATGAAGAAAATGAAAAATGAAAGATAAAAATATACATAAAAATGTGAAATAAAAAAAAAAAAATATAATAATATTAATGAATGTGGTAAAAAATGATGGAGGAGAGGAGGATGTAATGAAGATGATGAAGTGAAGGTGGTTTGGTGTTGGGAGAGGGAGAGGGCGAAGGAGTGGATGTAATCGTTCAGACAGTAAACTAAGTCAGTCATCAAACAAAAAGAAAAAGACAATTTAATAGAATGGATTTATTAAAACGATACCTAATACACATTAGATACTTTTCAACTCAGCTGCCTTAAATCCTGTGTCCTGTATCTTTTGTTGCCATTATCAATTCATCAGTCATCACAAAGAAACAAAAAAAAAAAAAAAAAAAAAAACACTCAAAATTTATAACTAAATAATATTGGAATATACTTTTTGTATGTAGTAGTACAAAATCCTTTTATTGATTGTTCTTGTTGTTGTTGTTGTTGTTGGTGCTGCTGCTGAAGCCGGTAGCATGGGGTCCACTCTGTGCCGTTTGCCATTTCATCATTCAACTTGAGTGTTAGAGAAAACAAACAAAAGAGAAGAGACAAAAAATCAAATTTATAACTAAAATCACGTTTTTTTTTTATATAGAGCTTTCCAATTATCACTTATTTGTTGAAGTCTCTAACTCAGCATCCTTGAGTTCTGTTTTCTGTGTCCTTGTTCCCTCAATGGGAGGAAAAAACCCCAAATTTATGACTAATAGACAATTTAATTTATCCAGAAGAATTCAATTATCATTCAGCATATTTCTCTCTTATGCCGGTTTGCCATTTTATCAATCAATCTATCCATCCATCAGTCAATCAATCAAGCTAACAAAATTTTGCACTTTGTACTTGACTGTTTTTCTCATCTGTTTCTTATAGACACTCATGACTGGGTACACTTCTCTTTACTCACTTTTCGTTTCTCTTGTTTGGCTTTTTTTTTTTTTTTTTTTTGCAACAAACTGAATTGACTGATTATCTATCGATGGTGGATTGGTGGAAACACCTGATTTGATTCCGGCTCACTCCACTCAAGATATATGACAAAACAATAGAACAATATGAGTCCGAAGTCATTTCAGTTTCGTTCATTGTCGTTGGAAGATACTTCAAATAAATATATGTGATATTAATGATGAAATTCGATCAGATCATTCCGATCATTCCATTAAATTTTATAGATAGAAGAGTGGGGAGAAAAGTGAACGAGTTGTAGTTGGATTTTATAGTTTTGTTTCATAAAGTGTCAAATAAGAAAGTATTGAAATATTTGATGTGGCTCCTGTGTTGTGGTATACGTGTCCCGCACAGTCGTGTCCTGTGTTGTGGTCTCCGCGTTCCGTACAATTGTGTTCCTTCCCGTGGAATTCTTGTCCATTGTGGTATCCGTGTTTCGTAATATTGTGTCCATTGTGGTATCCGTGTCCCGTGCAGTGGTATCCTGTTGTCGTGTTGTTTAATTAAACTTCAACAACATGTTCTCAAGATTACGAAGCAATAGCAACACTGGTGGCTATCGCAGTTTTCGTAACGAAGTCACTGATAATCGTGATGAGACTGAGACAGAAACACCAAACAAAATTCTTTCCAGTAGCAGTTTCAGACGTCGTCGCCCTGGGATCATTAGCAGCACTACGAACAGCTTAGGACGACATTTTAAATTCCCGGAAGCATCAAATAATCGTTAATTATATATATATATAAATTTTTTTTTTAAGTATTTGAATTAAAAAAATTATTTCAATTTTTAAAGAAATTTTTAATTTGAATTCAAGTTATTTGCGATTCTGTGGATTCCTGGAGTCATTTAATAAATTAATATAAATTTTCCATGATAACTATATGATATGATTTTGTTCTATTCTTCTAGGTGCTTTCGTCAAAATGCGTCAAATCAATGTCTCAGTTATTGGTTTGTCCGGAACCGAAAAGGATCGCGGACAAGTTGGCGTTGGTAAATCATGTTTATGCAACAGATTTATACGTCCAATGGCTGATGATTATTTCATCGATCACATATCAGTTTTAAGTCAAAGTGATTTTAGTGGACGCATCGTTAATAATGATCACTTTTTATATTGGGGCGATGTCCGTAAGACGACAGATGAGGGTGTCGAATATAATTTCAATATTATTGAACAAACAGAATTTATGGATGATTCAACATTTCAACCATTTAAAGTTGGTAAAATGGAATCATATTTAAAACGTTGTACAGCCACGAAAGTCTTTTCGGCTGAGAAATTGATGTATATCTGTAAAAATCAATTGGGCATTGAAAAGGAATATGAACAGAAAGTGATGCCCGATGGACGTTTGAATATTGATGGTTATATTGTTGTCTTTGATGTGAGTCCAGTGCCAAATCGTAGTGTTGAGAAACAAGTGGAATTTGTACAAAATGCCATTGCGAATATATTGAAGAATAAAAAACCTTTGGTTTTGGTAACAACAAAGAATGATGACGCCCATGAATTATATATACGTGAAGCGGAGAAGATCAGTCAACGTAAGGATTATAAAAGTATGGTGCAATTGATTGAGACATCAGCACATGAATCAATAAATATTGATTTGGCATTTCTGATGCTCGCCCAAATGATTGATAAAGTTAAGAATCGCATTAAAATTATATCATATGCTGATGCAGCAAAATCACGCAAAGAATTACTTGATACACGTTCAGAGGCTGTAACACGTTTAATACGTAATCAAATCACAGATTATCATGTCTTATGGTCTCAGGGCTCAAAAATGTTGGCACAATATCGTGAATGGAATGAATTCCTAAATATATTTGGTCATGAGGCTGGTCAGAAATTATTTCGTCGTCATATGAAGAAATTACGTGATGATCATTTGAATAAGAAACTCCATCAATATTTGGATAAATTTGCTATGGCATTAGAGTATTTGCTACCCGATATCGGTGCATTAAATACAAATGATGATGATGCCTGGGAATGTGCCCGTAATTATCTACAAAATCATATTGAATTCGAGCAATATTTCTTTGAGTGCCCACAGGCATCATGGCAAGAATTAGTTGATATGGATGAAACTGAAGATGAGGCACGTATACCATTTGATGTTCTTGAAACAACTGAAGCAGAAACAGTATTTCGTAATTATTTAAATTCATTGCAACAGGATAAAAAGAAAATCAGGTACGGTACATAACAAATATTTATTTTTTATTTTTGTTACATTGAAATGATCAATCAATTATCTAAATTTCCTTTTAGTTGGAAACAACAATTCAAAATGTTATTGGAAGAATCTGGTTTTGTGACACCAGGCAAACAATTGTCTGAAGTTCGTGTTCTATTTATGGGTCGTGAATGCTTTGAGGCTTTATCCGAACATGATTGCCAACAAATCTATGATATACATCAAGATGAAATTATTGAAAAAGGAAAACAAAATTTCCTAGAGCTTCTCCTCGAACATGCACAATTCTTTTTGCAATTTAAAAATGTTGATATTATAACACCCGAAGATGTACGTCAAATAACAGATGTTATACAAGAGGATACAAGGTAATTTTTAACCACCGTCCTCCCAAATTATACATGATTCATATACTCACTCAATATGTAAGTTTTTTTTTTGTTTTTTAAATTAGAGATTTATATAATCTTTTATCACATGCTTAAACAGACAGTTTTTGTTTCCATATAAAATTTCCACTATTTTTATTAGTTTTTGAAATTTTCTTAACAATTCGCGTCATACATCAAATCATCATTTGTATGATAGAATCACTGAAGATGTTTTTAAATAAAATTAAACTATTAAAATGTGTTGTGGATATAGAGAGTAGAAAATTTTTATTGGAAATTTGATATTTGATTTTTCTTGTAAATCAGAAAATCAAATCAAATTTAGCTTGTCTGTCATACATCCGATTGTGGTGGAATTATTTGTCCATTTGATTGTTGTATTCATATCAAATTTTCGCCATATTTGTATTTTCATCACATTTGTACTAACTCATCTGAATCACTGAGAATTTATCTAACAAATGGAGAACTCGAACTTTTATCTTTTTATAGTTGGATCATTTGTTTCAGTTTATAAGTATATGATGATGTGGATGATGATGATGGGAGTTAGGAGTAATATGTATATATCAATGTTAAAATAATTTCTTATTCTAATAATTGTTGTAATTTTCATTTATTAATATAAATATTTTTCAATTTTTTTTTTTTTAAAGATATAAAATGCTTGATCGTTTAGATCAGGAACGTCGTGTTATCCTCGTACAACATTTACGTTTCGTACATTGTCCAATACGAGAGAATTGCCCGTTCTTCCATAATTGTGTTGATAGTCTGATTGAAGAGGTTCTTTCCGATAAGTCAGCAACAAATTTAAAAACGCTCAATAGCTGGAAAACTGGTGCAAATGGAGGTAGCCTTGGCAGTACAGATCGTACATTAAATCTATTAATTGTTGGCTCAGAACATTTGGCTAGCGATTTGCTCAATGATATACGTATTTGTACTGGTAGCAAGGGTGAATATATATATGAGAATCAAACGTATTATTTGAATTATCGTATTGCCAATGGCGACATGGAGGCATTCAAGGCAATCGATGTTTATTCAAGCGGTAAGCAAACGACAAGAAAACAACTGTTTAGTAAAATGATCTATGAGTAATGTGTGTGTGTGTATGTGTGTAATATTTTTTTTTTTCTAATAAAAAATAATAAACATTGTTTGTCTCTTGATTGTTTTGTCTGTTTTTCTTGATTTGTTGTTAATTGTTTTTATTATTTTCTCATATGTTTTGCAGGTTTGATTTGTGTCTATTCGAATCAACAATCATTTGAAACGCTCAAAGATAATCTCGAACGTACTTTACTGTGTAACCTTGAATTGGAGGATAAATTTGAGAATTTGCCAATTGTTTTGGTTTATCAACCGCAAGATTTGAAAGAGAATGAAGTTGAATATTTACGTAGCGAAGGATTACGTTTATCGGAGATGTTGCATTGCGATTTCATTGATCATACACAAAATCATCAGAAATATGTCTATGACATATTAAATATTGTTATATTGTCATTGAGGCTCACCGAAATGAAAATCTATGAACCATACCCGCCGAATCATACCGATTTACGTATACTCGTTTGCATTTATTGCGGCGATCAATATGATATTGAGAATGTTCTCAGTCCACTTATAGCCGAATCTACATTCTGTAAAGCTACAGAACATTCCATAATTGTTGATGTCTTCATTGGCGATTCAAAACGACGTGTCGAGTTCATTGTATCATCGTATCATGGTATACTGCAATATCGCGATGAGCTTATACATGGTTATATATATTTTTATTCAGCTAAAAGGCGTTCATCATTAGCAAACTTAAGGTATGTCAACCATCACATAAGATCAAATCATGTCAACAATCCAACAATCGATTCAATTCCAATTCTATCAAATCCAACTCCAATTACTGATGTTTGTTTATTTTTTCAGTTTGCAAGCAACTCAAAATGCTAACATTCCATTGCAAATAATCGCCATAACTGAGACTGGAGGTGCAAATGCATTTTTCAGTAGTGACATATGTCAATATCTTATAACTGAGGGTAATGCGCTTGCAGATCGTTGCAAGGGTAGCTTTATGACATTCTCCGCCGATCAATATGTTAAATGTAAGTATAAATATATTTTTCTTCATATATTTTTATTTATTTATTTATTATTACTGCTAACATTAAGTAAACTTAGAGTTAACAGGAGAGATGTAGCACTGGCTGCTAGGGCCTTTGGCTACTCTTCATATATATATATACATAATCTACCCATTCAACCATCACACATACCTAAAACCTACTTATTCAAATAGTAATTAGCCCCAGATCGTGTGAATATTGAGACGAGTATGGGAATGGGCAAGCGGATATGTATATGGGTTGATTGGATGTATAAGCGTAGAGAATAAGTAGGATGATTTCAACCATAAGCTATTGTGATGTCTTATACTAATGGCTAAGGAAGGTAGGGGATTTGGCGGTTGGGTATAATTAGTTATTCTCAATGGTCCTATGCCTTTATAATGACCAAGCCGATTTGAGCAGAGCAGCACACACACATTGTTGTTGATGATGAATACTTTATGACTCTTCTTCATCTTCATTTTGTCTTGGTTGGGGAATATGATACATTATTTGAATCAAATGTCAGTAACCGTAAAAGAAACTGATTTGCAATTTTGCACTAAGTTTTCCTGAAACGGACTCCTTGGACATCCCATACGAACACAAATTCAAATTCATGTTCTCATTAAAAAAATTTTTTTTTTTTGTTTTTTGAGTTATAAAACTGAAATTTGGATACTATTAGTTTCCTAGGATTACTGGATCGCATAGCTCCCATTCAAATTTGCAGACACAATGTTGTAACATAAATAAAATTAATAATGTAATATTTCTGTAATGCTCATTCACAAGAGCGTATGCAAATACGTTTTCTGGGGGATGCGAGGAAAGTATTACAGCTTTGGCATAGTCGAAGATAACATTCTTTCTGTTTTATTTTTAATAATGTGAATAATTTCTAATTTTGTATTTTGTAGTTGCTTTTTATAGTCCATTCCTAAAGAATGCCTGGGATAATAAATATGAAGTTGAGAATCTACATGTGGAAGAGTCAATTACATTAGACTCTGGCGAAGGTACTCTTGAAAATTCGGTAAATCAATTGCCACGTCCACCACCGCGTCATGAGAGTTATATGCTGTCGAATACGCTTGGTACTGATGGATCAGGCAGTGAAAATTATGAAATGCTTCCTACACGATCTTTGAATTCATTAAATGGTAAGTTATAGTTCAATAAACTTTGGATTACTTTTTCATAGAAATAATTTCCTATATATTGAAATATTATTTATTGCAGAAGAAAGAGATATATCATTAGATGAAATCTATGATGACAACGAAAAACCAAAGCACCTCCATCAAAGTAAGTTGTATTTTCAAAATTAATCTGTTACTAAAAAGTTTCACAAAAATTATGAAAGACATTCTTAATTTCTTTTTGACCTTTCTAAAAATTTTAAGTATTTTATACATTATAGAAATTATGAATGAATGAAATTTGTTAGAACTAAATGTTATAGAAAGTTGTGAGGTTGGGTTAGGATAGAATAGAATAGAATAGAATAGAATAGAATAGAATAGAATAGAATAGAATAGAATAGAATAGAATAGAATAGAAT